>DVQH01000033.1:0-65745 GCA_018231625.1 Papilio phestus
TGTTAAATTTTGCAAATATATTTACAAACAAAAAACTGACTTTGCAAATATATTTATATATATTATATGAGTGAAATTGTTTGTATTTTACTAATATGTTGATCAATAAAAAAAAGTTATTTTGGTTAAAAAACAAAAAATAATTCATTCGTTTATATTTGAATGTTTGTCTTTACTTTATGTTCCCTTTATAAACTGATAATTTAACAAAAACATACTGACCAGTTATTTTAAAATACTGACCACATAATTGAGATCCAAAAAAATATTATTTAAGACATCGACTAGTTGAGAGTGAAAGAAATGTGTTCTGAAAGTATGTTATAATAATAATAATAATAATAATAATTCTAGTTGGCAATTTGTGAAGTGTCACCGAGAATCTAGAAAGCATTGTGATGTCCAGTGCAGTGGCTGGGCACGTCGGGTAGCATCTCTCACCTGCCAAGTGTCACGTAGCATAGCAGGCTTTGTGCTTTCTCTGATTCTGAAAACCTGTGCCGCATACCGCAATGGAATCTAAATGAATCTGCCACTGGTCACACCATTCACCACGCCAGATATCACCGCCTAGCCCACCTCTGTCAAGTGTAACACTTTAGATCAGTGACGTCATTTAATTTAATTTGTCATTCTTTCTACTCTTACATTGACTTCCTTCTTCTCTATTGTGTCCCGATTGCGATTAGTGTTTATATGTGTATTTTCATTTGTGCATTGTCAATTCGTTGATATGTCACCATTATGTTCTTTGGTCGTTGCATTGAAATCATTTCTTCGCGTGGACTCTGCATAGTTTGCTCGTTTCTTTTCTCATTGATGTATATATTGAATCAAAGATTAGCAAGTCTAATTTGGAACATTGTAAACATATCATCTCGGCATCATTGTGCTAGCAGTTCTCTCTCTCTCTCTCTCTCTCTCTTTGTAGCTCACTCTCCACGCTCTCTTTTCATCAATCTTGAGCGCCACTTGAGTGTCTCGAGCGACGTATTTGTTCTGTAGTGCGCCCACCCCTCTCGGTATCGCATGTCCAGTCTTGAGTTGTGCCTGTTCACATTCTCAGGCAAATCCCAACCATCGAGAGCAGACGAGTTTTGCAATTTGAGGAAAACATGAGTTTAGTTTACATAAACGTTTGCTCAACTCGAACCCTCTCTCAGCTTCTCGAGTGTGATTCCACTACACTCGACTACTCACACTCAGCAATAGGTTACTTTTCTAATTGGTTAAGATATTTTAAAAAATAATTAAAAAAGCTATAAATAAAAATGCGTTCATTTTCAAAAGTAAAATTTGTTAAACATTAAATTAGAAAACAATTTCACAAAGATAAAAATATTTATTCGAAGTTAAAAATTACGTTTTTGAGTCGAAAGCGCCATCTGGTGTGATGGTTTAAAATTTTTGAATATGTTCAAATTTTAATGTAGGTTGATAACTTATTAGAATATATGTATAATAAGTTATTATAACTGTAATTTTATTCAAAATTACTGAACAATCAAAAAATAAATAATGTGGAGCAAAAATATACTATTGAAGTTTACAGTTCATCTTCTTCGTAGTCCGCAATCACTTCCTCCTCCTCGAAAGCCGGTGGTGACTTTTTCACCTTAGGTTTCACCTGTGTCTTCTTGGACTCGGCCTTGATTGTTTTTGCCTTGGGTTTCTTTTTAGAGGAGACTTCTACCTTAGGACACTCGGTATCGTAGACACACTCTCCATCGGGACCGTTGCGAAGATAACCTGCCTCGCAGACGCACGCCTTTTGGCAGTCCAATTTGCATACCTGCTTCTTATGGTCTATCCTGAACCAGAGATTAAAAATAAATGGTCACAGCATAAAATATATTAATAGAAAATATGAGTACCCTTTGTTTTCACAGAATCGCTGGCACTCACGAGTCGAGGACTGACAGCCCCAAAACTCGAACTCTCCCAGACATTCCTCTTGGGTTTCTATTGAGACAATTTTTAGTATATTGTTTTTAAAAATTTTAATAAATATTTAATAATACAAATATAAATGTTTAAATATTAAAGTCGTTCTATCATTTTTGATGAACTAAATCAAACTATTTTTAACTTTTAAAAAATGTTCATAATACAAAAAACAGAGTAAACTTACTTTGGCCTATGGCCAGAGTTGCGAGCAAAGTGGCAAATGTCAAGCTCATCAGAGCAATACGATTCATGGTGGCTGTGAAGTGTAGTGGATGGTATGAAGAATCAATGTGCACTACTTATTCACTATCACCACTCGACATTCACGGTTTACTTTGTTTCCGCAGGCTAAATACATGTGACATCACTAGCTAAACTTCCTTCCAGGAATGACGACTCTATCACCATTCCGATGGTAGTGTTTCTCAAAACCGGATACTGTCTTTACGATTACCACTGGAAAAATGTAGGCTTTTGCAGAAAAATTATTTATTTATAATTATATTCCATTATGATAATTCTTACAAAATGAATTAAAAGTTTATGTAGATTTGGAAGACAATATTTGGCAACTTATTCGTTGACCAATTAATTTAACTATAAACCCAAATTTTTTCAATTATGCATGTAAGGTGTGTAGAATCTTAAATTTAGTGCGGGTCGAAGTGAATTGTTGGGTCTATTTATTATTGTCATTTGGCACAACTTGAATTGAACAACATAGATCAAAGGGTCTAAGAAGAGAGAAGTGTGCACTCTTAATTGGTTCGTTTTGCGCAATTTGGTGTGTTTTGTGCAGAGTCGGTAGTGATAATGGAATCATTGGACAGTGATGAACTGTCGTAGAAGATTCGCAGAGAGAAGAACATGTAGGCATTTTTATTGCCAAAACGATTGGCAAGAAAGGTGTCATCGTTGGCTGCCTTCTCGATGTGCCCAATGTTTTCGGTGCGAAAGTCCTTGGTAAACACTTCCACTGTCTCCGCACTGAGCACTGAAGGAAACAATGCCAAGTTGGACCTAACAGTTGAATCACTTTGAATTCGCTTTTGACATATCCGATATTTTTCTGTA
This sequence comes from Papilio phestus, assembly GCA_018231625.1. Classification (NCBI taxonomy): domain Eukaryota; kingdom Metazoa; phylum Arthropoda; class Insecta; order Lepidoptera; family Papilionidae; genus Papilio; species Papilio phestus. Next base: position 3,022 of record DVQH01000033.1, read on the forward strand.
ATATAAACTTGGTTACTCATTATTGCTTCATAGAGAATTGTGAACCAACCTAAATACTGATATATCCACTCGGAAAGACGTTGCTTAATGTCAGTGATAGTGTCGCTCTTCTTGTGAGGAAGAAAGAGTCGGGTGGAGAGAATAACCGCTTTGTCAGCCACCTCTGGCTTAATCTTGACATAGGTGATTCGAAATATTCGCATATAGTCGCCGTGTTCGGTGAAAGCCATCTGGCGGCTATTGATCAAGGTGGCTAAAAACGATTTCTATTATTACCATGGATTCCAGTGTAGAAAGTGAGCAGCAGCAATCAGCGTTAATTAAAATAAAACAACAAGCCCTACGCGTGGAGAGTTACACCTAGTTGGATCGGTGCTAAGCGGTCGGGGCGCCATGTGTTGCATTGGGCCTCACCATGGTGGGACAACTCGGCCAACTGCAGTGCACTAGTGGGGCCTAATGTGTGCCGGTCACGAAAGAACCACTCCTACTACCAGTGTAGAGTGGCGCGCAACTACAGCAGCGCTAATGCAGCAAGCAATGTTTAGTATCACTTGGTCAATGCAGCGGCATTTGGGTGTTTATGCCAACACCGAGTATGGGCAATTTAATGAGCTCTACTAGAAGAAATGTGCCACGCAAGAAGAAATTTCGAATTCTCTTCTTCCAATCAATTGAAGCTAGTAAAACCATCTATTACAAAACATGAGAGACTCCGATACCAGATTGAAGCAGTTGGCAAGCTAATCTATCATAAACCATGATCAGTCCAGAAAAAGCCTAACTCCTATTTGTTTATTATTCTCAATTTCAATTATTTAAATTGAACAATAGCTTACCAGATTTCATTTTGATATCGATTGATTGGGCATTGATAAATTGAAACTTGGGATATTTCTGTAACCAAGCAGAAGCTCTTTCGATAACTTTGTCAAAGGTTTCGAATGTTGGTCTTTTGAAAAAAGTGGCTCGAGTAATCAAGTTTGGTGAGAAGTCTTGGATTCCTGAGCAAGCAAACGAGAAAGGAGTAGTGTTAAATGAAACTGGGTGCTGTAGATGTGACATAGTATAGTGGACAACTCACCGATCTGCTCTCTGGTCACCGCACCCAGCTCGTAAAAGATGCGCAATATAAAGACATTTTTAGTAGAAAAGGTAGAGAGTGATGTCTCTGTATCGATTTTCCAGTCCTTGCTCGCTTCGTAAGCAAGGCTTTCTATTGTAATAATCTTGCCACCCAATCCTTTCGTTTGCATCTCATCGTTAAAACGATCTATCAATTCATCTAAGTTTTCAAACCGTGATTCCAAAGAAGTTTTCTTATATTCTGGAACCAAAGTTTTAAAACTAAGTTTATAAGCAAAAAATTGTTATAATTTCAATTCCAAACCGCTTTCATTATCTACCTCAATACTTGATGTATGGGTTTTTCATCACTCCCCGCTCGTTTTCGAATCCAAATTCTAAGCATAAATGAATAGATGAAATAGGAAAAAATTGCCCAATAGCATTACCGAAGTGCTTTGAGCACATTGTTCTTCTCGGAGCCATAGATGTAAAAGCAGCAATCGTTAGGCTTGAGTTCATAGTAGTTGTTGGTATCGTTGTACTTGTAGAGGATGATCACCGTTTCACAGTTGACCACTTGCCAGTGGTGGCCGTGTTTTTGGAGCCACTCGTTGGCCACTTGAATCATGGTGCTGTCATGGAGAAATGTGGCAAAAAAGAAGCAAATGACACTAGAGCGATCACGGGCTCGGCGTGCCAATCACACGAGCACGTATGAAGGGTGCAGTAGAGGCACATTGCAAGTCGCGACCCCACCCCTAGCCCTCATCACCAAGCTACCAGTGCTGACATTGCGCGTCCGTGCCCTTCGAGGGTAATGAATTGTCTCGCAGAAACTGGCAAATTCATTACCAGAAGAGAGACTAGGATGAATCACCCAGCAGGGTGGGCAAACAAACAATTGAACACAATTAATAAATTTACACAACAACAAATCTAGTCTGACAAAAAGGTTGGGACGCGTCGAGGGCAATCGGAGGACCAATCAAGTGGCACACCACCACGCTTGCTAGCTCACTCCAGTAAGTGATCAATTATTAAACACACATGCGAGAACTAATATTTGCTACCGAAAACTGGTCCCAGCAATATTAGATCCGCTGGTCCACCACTCTGGCACAACAAATAACCCGAGCGCGTGTATTGCCCAAGTAGACGCGCACCAAATTGCAGGTCTAACCAGATAGCCATGCAATTAATGTCATAAGTATCGTCAAAAGGTATATAAAAGCAAATTAATGACCAAAAAGTGCCTCTATGCTCCATAGTTGAAAATTCATAGTGGACACATCAAAAAGGAACCGGATGACAGAAGATTGGTGGCAGTGGAACTAAAGTAACATCCCCTCCAATCAAGCAGCTCATTTCATTGTGATAAATGATTTATCATTAAAACTTCAAACTAGAACAGTGGCTAAGGCAAGCAAGATTATTAATGGGAAGTACCAGTAAAGCAGAGAGGCGAAACATGTCGCTTCTGCAATCTGCACCTACCATCGCCAGAGTCATCGGACAAGGCCATTTTTCATCTATTTTCTTACATGTCCAAGTCTTCCAAGCGAATACTGCAAGCTAAATCATTTTTGGTAGGCAGTGTCACCGCATCTTTTTACAACAATATCTATCCTTGAATATTGTAATATATACAACATAACAAAACATCTTTGTCATATCAAAAAAATAGTTTAGTCTCAGTGTCGACTGTGTTTCAAATTGATTTCAGAACTATTTTCTTTGCACTTTGCAAGTGTCATCACATTTTTGGCAGCATTGGAAAAAATACGAAACTTACCTAAAGGAATGATACTCAACTTCAGATTGAGGAATCACGGTGGTGGGTCGTTTGATCACTGAAGGAATAAAGTCGACGAAGGTGAAGAGCACGTTCGGGTCGTGCACACCTTTGTCCAAGATCTGGGGAGCCTCTGGCTGGAAGGTGTCGCGGTGAAGGTAGATGGCAAAAGCCATGGCTAGCGTTGGAACCCGAGAGCTCTCCTAGGTGAGAACGCACTTTCACTGGCCTTGCGATGGTGCTCGGGTGCCAGCGAAGGCCCGACTGGCGCCAAGTGGCTCTGGCTGGTTGGCGCGTGCCATTAAGCCACAGCCAGTGCGCGCCAAGAGATGCTCCACTGCAAGCGGTAGTCAGGAGAGGGAGACAACCTCCCAGCCTGTGGAGCACAGGAATGACGCGCCAGCCAAGTTTGTCGCACTCGATCCACGCTATTTAGTCCACCACCCCACTGCTATAGCCAATAGCAATAACTCTGTTCCTATAGCGGCGAGGTTCAACACTCCAACCAATAAACACTTGGTGGTCATATCCAGTCCAGATGCTTCCTAATAACACTTTCATTTTTGTTCTGATTAAAGCACAGAAACCAATGAGTAAGCAACAGTGATCCAGTTTTAAATTTTATTTGCTTCAATCTAATTATAAAGCCTTGCAAAAGATATGAATTCTACTCTAAATCATACTAGTACTGTTTAAAAAATGTCAGATGTCAGATACATCGATGAAAACGTTGTTATATAATCTTAACCTAAGTAAAAATCAGTAATAACTCTGGTTCCAATAATGAGGTTCAACACTTGAATCAATCAACACTTCCGTCTCATCCGATACATATAACCCAGCAATTTGGTTCTTAAATACAGAAACCAATGAGTTTGGTAAGCAACAGTCAGCGATCCATTCTAATTAAAAGTTGAAACCATGCCGAGGTTTCATAGAAAAATAGCCTCAAAAAATATCAGAGAAAATAAAAACAAACTGCATGGTTAGTTAGGATATATGGATATGGTCTAAGGTTTATAAAGTTACAATGATCTAATGTTCAATTAAAAATATCTTTTTCGTTTGGCATTTCCTTGTTTAACCCTTTCGCTCCTGAAGGCGCTATCGGGACGTATGTGTCCCGCTCATTCAATTAGCGGTATAAGGCTTATCTTTTACTGATAATCCTTGGGATCGAAAGAGTTAAATTCCACTCAAGTTATACTAAAACAGTTTTAAAAAATTGAATAATTAAAAATTAAAGTGTGTTATATGATTTGAAGATAGTAGTAAAGCTAAATTAATGAAGATTGATGTAAATACAAAAGCAATTTTAAATGTAAATGTGGCTGCAATCCATTGATTTCTAATTAATTTTCCAATTTAAACATTTGTTTAATCAAGTGAAAAATTAATCAGAAAATAAGTTCACTTGAAAAAATGTAGAAAAACATGAATAACAACGAAAAAACATTAGTTTAATCTTGAAATAAAAAGTTTTTAATAATTAATTATCAATTAGACATACACTTGCTATACACTAGACAATTGCAGAGTACTCCGATTTAGACATCATAGCCAATCAGGTTGCGCTTGCCGATGACTTCGCCAACGAAGAACCAACAGAGAACCTCCACAGTGATGCATGTGTTGATCAAGGCCTGTTTCATAGTCACTGTCTTCCAATTGCCCGCCTTGGCACCGCGAGCTAGTTTTGCAAAGCCACTGAAAACTTGAGGCAACTCAGCCGGCGTTGGTGGGTAGAGTTCTACCTTGGCGAACCGGTTGAATTCTCGAAGTTTGGGCTTTGAAGCTGTTGGTTTTTTGGATTAAAAACAGTGAAAAAATACTTAAAAACAACCAATTTTTAAAAAATCCTACAAAATACCTTCAATCAAGAGAGGAATCTTGGCAACGAGCTTTGACATCTTTGCTGAAAAACTTGTAGGTCAACAACGCGGATCAGACAAATGGCAAGAGACAGACACCACTCCACTGCTCATACTTTTAACCTCTACTACACACAAACACACGGCAGTCGGCGAGGACTTTATATGGCGCCCTTCACAGAGAGTGTTATTACTGCATTTACACGTCAATTCAAAGTTTGAATTTCAAACAAAGTCTTTCATGTTTATCTTTGCGTAAAAATATAAAATTTTATAAAATTCATAAAAAAGCTTTTGTTTAATAGAACATTGTAAACTATTAAAATGTGCACAAATATGTACCCCAACAGTCATTGGGTTATAATAATATTTTTAATTTTATGAAACAACTTACTAGACTTAAGTATCTTACACTAGAAATAAAAATGAAGTTATTTAAATATAGTAAATCCTCAAACTCACGCGATATTACAAAAACGCATGTAATGGTCACTGTAATCTAATACAGGAAACACTCAACAATTAGCCTGTTCAAGGGTCCTGGTCACTATGACAGACACAGCCTAACCCAAAGGTACAACCAACACTCAACAATCGACCTGCTCAAGAAAAGGTTTCCGCGTTACCTCTGGCCACATCTCGAAAAAAGGCCACTAGAGAGAACATTTTTGGCTGTTTCTTGAGTGTTGTCTGTAGAAATGGTGGTATTAACTCTTATTTTCAACTATAGATGGCGCTTTAAAATTTAAAATAAGGTTTTGTAACAATCCAAAATTTAATTTTTCCTGAAACTTAGAACAATCCAGATCTCAGAATCGGCCCGGAAGTTTGGAATGATCCAGAAACTTGAAAAAACTTAAAAACAGAAGCAAAAATGCTGCCTCTCTGGAGCAGAATGTCATAGAGTACTTAGAGGTGAATACTCGGAGCTCTTTCACTAGTAGAATGAGATACACCTATTCTTTCAATAAACAGATAAAATATTTTAAATTTTGGTAGACAAGGTTAAGTTTTGCAAAAGAATTTGTGAATTAATTTTGCCACATCACAATTTTTTACCTAAATTGTAATTTTATTATATTTACATGTAATATGACGTTTAATACAAATAAGAAAATTTATCAAAAATATAAAATTCTATAAAATTAAAATACAATAAAATTCTAAAAAAACAAAAATATGTCTCTCATAGAGTGGCCAGAACTCGACTAAATGAAAACAATGAAGTAGTTAACGTGAGTCCACAACCCCAAAACATGGCATAAATGGGGTACATAACAAAACTAGCTGCCCGGTAGACACAGGCGATCACAGCTGATGTAATTGAGTAAGAAAAAAGAGGTGTAACCACCGAGGATAAGAGTATCAATAATGGTCCGTATCGGGCAATCTTGTGACGGCGCAATGAAGTGAATGCCACTGCGGAAGCGATGATATGAATGATGACCGAGGAGAAGAGCGACCAGAGAAAGACGTGATACCACATCTCTAGTAAAATCATTGGGAATGTAAACAAACCATTGTTTTGACAATGAAGAAGCAAGTGAACAACTTACCCACAAAGGTATCGATCGGATTATGACTGAGCGCAATCACATCCCAGAACGAGTCAAGCTTAGAGGTGTCGAAATCCGCCCAGATGCCCATCTTGGCCACTTCTCAGTGGTGAAGGCCTTCTCTCTTCAAGAGTTTCTCACATCAGCTGATCTAATAGTCACTATCGATAGTACTATCGATTGTTTGTATTTGAATTTTTTCATATGTAAGCGCGGTTATCAATTGGAAATTAATATAATTTATTATAATTTAAATATTTTAATCAACTATATTTGGTATGTTGTATTTATTTATGTATACTTAAATAAATTTTAAATTTTGACACATTAAGCAATAAAAATAATTTCAATTTAAAGTGTTTTTATTCTGTTCAGTTTTAATAAGAGTGATAGAAATGCCCAAAAATATAATTATATATATATACAGAATAAAATTTGCTGGTAATTTATTTTATATGATTAAATGAGTAAACTAACATATTGTACTAGGCTAACTAGCGTGATATGAACCATATCCTTTAATGTCGATGCGAGAGGAAGCCGGAAGTGAAGCGACGATGTTGATGACATTGAATCATGAAGTGATTAAGCACTTAGATGTGTAGTACGCTGAGTGGCAGTAGTATCGACAAGTGTGGTAACAAGTCTGGGCATTTGGCTCTTGTCAGCTAGCGCAATCAGGCAGAGCCATTGTGGCTCGATACAGTAGTGTAGAGTCGGCATCGAGTCTCGCAAGCCGCGCCTTTTGATTGACTCTTCACGCATGACTCGAGCCAGATTGATTTCTCATGGCTCGGTCAAAGCTATCTAACAATGTGCCAGCAAGTGTGACATCGTCACTCACATAGCTTGCGTCGCCTGTGCCAAGTTGCAGTGACCAAGCTCAACTCACCTGGTGGCCCTTACCAAGGTTCGAAGGAGCGAGCGGCACGGTCGGTACGGTCAGTGTGTGTGTCAGTGAAGCAGTGAAGCAGTGAGGTATCGCCGCGCAAGGCTTGTTGGCCTGCAGGTGGCATCATCGTTGTGCTGCCCGCAAGTCCACCACCCGCATTGTCACCGCTGCTGTGCCTGTCTCTGTCGCGGTGAGTTGCTGCAAACACCTGTGCTGCGAATAGTCACAAAGAAGGTGCCGCGATTCTTGGTCGTCACCGCTGTAGGAAGCCAGCTTCCATCACCGCGCCAGTCGAGGTAGTGGTTTCGTGTTTGTTTGGTGGCTTAGCCGATCAAGCGTTACCTTCGTTGTTTGTGTCAGGTTGTCTAGGCCTGTTCGTGCTCTCCAAAAGCAAGGTGTAGACTTTAGCCGCATGGCTACTTTTTGCCCTCAGGTGGACCGTTGGTTTGGCCATCGCCCGCTCTCGCACCACTCTGCTGGTCACTTCTGCAACGCCCTACCGAGCCGCATTGTCAGCTTGACTCGAGGTCACCCATCAGCGTCAAGCATCGCCTCTACATTGTCCCTTCACTGTATTGTCCCCATTCAAGATGTGAATTCATAATTAATTTCTTCGTTCCGTGCCACTACTGTTGCTCACCACACTGACTTTATAGAAACAATACGGCTAGCCTCTAACAAACAAATCGTCATCAGCCACAAGATTAGTCTGCTAAACTGTGCTGTGTGTGTATGTGTAGTCCCAAGAATACCTTGTGTCGAGTGATGACAAAGTCTGCCACTAGTTGCTATCCAGTCTATACTCTGTCACTAATTGTGATTATAGCATATAATTTGCCATTGTGTTACATTGTGTGTCTGTAGTGCATCAAAAACATCACCGAACTTAGTTCGTATTATTGCCATTGATTATGAAAAGTTAATTTTTAATGCTACAATCTATATACACATGCCGTGCAAGCATTGTCTAGAAAGGTCTGTTGGTAGGCAACTCAGCAATTGGCATAAACACAAACTGTACTTGTGAATCGACATATCAGTGCATAGAAACGGGTATGTGTTAATCCATATTAAGTTCAATTAGAATTGCCTCTAAATATAGCTTTGAAAGTGAATCGAATGGAATCAGGCAGTAAGCGCGACCTCCAGCAAGTGCCTTCATTCACAAGTTCATCGTCTTATTTGTGGCTCAGCTTGTCACTGCAAACCGTGGGTTGCCATTCCTAGAAGTTACATTAAAATTGGTTTCTACAAATAAAGTGCACGGAGTTGGCAGTCAGTCACCATGTGCCGCTTGCATCAGTGGTGGGCAGTGTCACTGTTGTGTGTAGGACTATGCTTGGAGCATGCCGGTGTGGTGGTCAGCTCGCCTGCTACCCCTGCCATCTCTGCCACCCGAGGCACCAAGCATGAACACGCGAGCCCAGTGAAGCACGACCCACCGAGCAGTGATGGGCAGCACCGAATGGGGCTCGAGTCACCCACATCACCCACCACTACCAGTCTTCCATACCAGGTGACCACTTCCGACGAGCTACCCTCCAACTCCACTGCCCAGGCTCGCTACTTAGTGGATGAGCACCAATCAGAGCTTTACACTGTCCAGATGAATCACCACAGTCAAAGGCAAATGAAACACGACGACACTAATATGGTCTACGATTACAAATGTCCCCAGCAGCACTATATCCATCCGTGTGATTGTTTAGGTAGGCATCTCCCTTTCACTTTTATTTTGTGCTTGAAAGCAGTGATAAAATCTGGTGTGATTGTGCAGAACTAGACAAGAGGGCGGAAATGTTCGAAGGAAGTGGCGATATGCCTGAATTGACTGCCAATGCTACTCCAACTGTGGAGATGATAGAAGAAGAACCAATCCACCCGGACCTCATCGAAACTGTAGCTTTTTGCAAGAATATTCGAAACGTTCAAGTGCTCACCGAAGCTATCCGTGGCTTTCAAGGTAATTTTGTTTCATCCACTTTCTACAATCTAAGTAAATACAACCATTTTAATAGGTCATCGAATTAACTACTTTGTTTTGGACGGATGTAAACTACCTCCTTTTCCAAATAAGTAAGTGCTACAATTTAATCTTGCAAAATATGAAACAAACACCATAGTTGAATATCAATTTTTGTTGTAGCACAACATTGTCAGAGCGGATGTTTGATTTCTATATTTTCTCATTATAATTGGTCGAGTTGGGAGTAACTTGAGTAAGGGATGCAATAACAGCTCAATTTAGCAGGTGGCAACCTAGCAACGTTAAACTTGTTAACACTGGTTTATGATGTTTCTCTCGTAATAAATATTATTAGAGTATTGGTTGTAAAATATGTTTGCAAAGTTGATCATTCAAAAAGAAAGAGCTAACAAGTCTTTCACATTTCTAGCATCTTCAAAGGCATTCATATAGTGTGGATGGAGATACTCAACTCAACTATGCAGTTTCACGACAATTTCTTTCACGATAAAATTTGTCCATAATAACCATTTGTATATAGCATTTTAAAACATATTTATTGTATTATTTTGCCATAATTTTTTTGCTTTTTTCTGGAAACACAACATGGAAACAGCAAGTTTTTTTGGGGGCATAATTGAGCATTTTGAAAAATATAGAACGGCTTTCACATTGTCAACAAACACACATTTACATACCATACATATACTGTTAAAACGTGTTTTTGCAACATTTATTGACTGGATTTTATTAAATGTATTTATTATTATTATTATTTCATAATTAGTAATGTTGATGCAATGTCAATGCACATGAGTACTCACTGATAAGGGTTACATGAAAATGTTAAGAAAAATGTTACCACAAGGGTGACGGGGAAAGACAACAAATAAGGAATATGATAGAAGACTATCCGTATCGTAGCAACTAGATGAGCCTATCCACAATGCTTCTCATGTCAATCACAATGATATTATCCAAAAATCAACAACAAAAAGAGCACGCAAAGTATGCGAGAAAAGAATAATTGAAGAGAATGCTAGAGAGAGAGAGAGAAAGAGAGCGAAAGTCACGCCATCGCGCCAAGCTGCTTCAACATCAACAATAATAACAAAAAAACGTAACAAAAATAAGAAAATTATTCTATTAAAAAAGAATTAAAAATACATTAATCTAATTCATTGTTATTAAAGAATATATAATATGTAAATGGATATCAAAATCCAAAATTAAAATATACAAAAAAATAAATGTTGCGAGAAAGGACTGTGCTCACAATGCGTCGAATAAAAGAAAATATATAAATTATAAAATAATAGTTTTCTTGGTTAACAAAAAAATCTATACATTAGTAAAGGAAAAAATATAAGGAAAAAGGAAATTTAAAAAAGAATGAGTAATTACGTGTTTAGCTTAGAAGGGTTTCGGGTTACTTTTTCTGTTTTATTTTGCTTTGTATACTTTGAATCCGTAAAAAATAAATATCTTAATTAAATTTGGTAGTTAATAAGAAAAAAATAAAATAAAAAGAATGATATAAAACAAATGAAAAATAACGGTAAAAAAGGCAAAGTGAGAAGCAACAAAAGCGAAAGAGGAATAGAGGGCGCCAAGTTAGCCAAACTTCACTATAAGGTGGCAATGACTTGAGGGCAATTACAGCTTTGCCGACTTTTCCGATGGCACTACCACAAGTAGTTTCTGAAGCAATAAAGTCATGTTGTCTGCATAATTCAAAAAATGAGAGAATAATTGACCAAGAGTTTCGATAAGGAATAACTTACTGAAAAATGACTGCACAAACTGTGGCTTGTTCTTCCAAGCAATGAAAACCCAGTAAATTGGGACACCAGTAAGAATGATGAGAATGCCCATGCCAGTTCCTTTGGGATCAGCTAACATCGGAACGATGGTGATGAAAATAGATGCCAGAATGTAGATGGTAGGCCAGATGAGGTTGACCTTAATGGGTCGCGGAAGTTCTGGTCTCTTCCAGCGCAAGTAGGGCAGACAAGCCACACCGAGACCAATAGCAAGCCAAGTGGCAAAACCAACATAGTTGATCAATGCGTAGATATCGTTTGAGGCGAGATAGATCAGCGAAAGGAGACACATGGCAATAACAGCTGGTGTTGGCGTCAGGTGATTCACCTGAATCATGGCTAATATCTCTGGCATTTGTTTTTGCTCAGCACCAGCATAAAACAATCTACATTGACATGGTGGCGATATGTTACCGCTTTGACATTAGTTACATAATCCCATTTAACTCACCTGGATGAAGTGAACAAGATTCCATTTACGCCACCAAAAGTTGATAGAGCCACAAAAACTGGTACGATCCAAGCCATCCAACCATAGAGACGCTCGGCGAATGTCTAGAATGACAAACAAGTGTGAGTAGTGTAGAACTTGATTCAAATATTTTCAAGTCTACTTACCACTGCTACTGCTTCTGCGGATAACACTTCCGACACGCTAAGGGTTGAGTGAAATGCGATGATAGTTAGGGTGTAGACAACTGTCACCAGAGAGCACGAGATGAAAATGGCAAGTGGCAGATTTCTGGTGCAAAGTCAACAGTCATTGGCATCATGATTGTCTTCCATAGTTATAATTCATTAATACTTACTTATGAGGATCTTTCAGTTCCTCGATGACAAAGTTAAGATAGTTCCTGTAAAAACATAAATTAATTTGCAAATCTAAAACTGTATGGTATTACCATCCGTTGTAGGCAAATAAACCAGAGTAAAACGACAACGCTATTGTAGTAATATCCACTTTTTCGATCAGAGGATCTTGCTCAAAAGTGAAATGCTCGGTGTGTCCTAGTGACGTAAAAATAATTTAACTTTCAAAAGTTTGAGTTAGAACAAACAACTTACCATAGGAGAGTTGTACGATACCGGTAATGATAATTGTTACCAATGCCAACAATTTACCATAGGTAAAAAAATCCTGTACTCTGGTGGACCATTTGACGTCCCAGCAGTTAACGAAAGTCAGCAAACCTTGTTGAGTTAAACAAATATTATTGTTACTTGTAATTTGAAACCAAATTATCTCTCATTATCTCTTAGCCAAAAAACATACAAATGCAAATAATAGCCAAGAGTCTGATTGCATCGCCTGGAGGGTCGCAGTCAGGATAGAAAGGACGTAGAGTGTAGAAGGAGAACGCTAAAGCTATGATGGCGGTGTTACACGGACGAACAATCATGCCTTGTGGAGTAAATAATTGGTCAAACTAGTTCCACAATGCCCATCACGCTGGCCCTTAAGCCAAATCAGTTTGTCCGTCAACTCGGAATCAGAAGTGGACTCAACTGGTCGTGTTGGACTTATCCCACAATAATTACATTCGATCCAAAGTCGAAGAAAGGCTACAAATGGTCCAAAGCACTCCATGATGTAGGTATAGTCGGCACCACTTTTGGTGATCATCGTGCCCAATTCGGCATAACAGTAGGAACCAATCAAAGAGAAGATGCCACTGAGAACCCATACGACCAGTGAAAGGCCCACGCTACCGGTACCATTGATGACACCTTTAGGTGAAATAAAGATGCCGGAGCCAATCATGCAACCCACGATCACATTGATGCCATTCATCAGGTTCATCTGTGGTTTCAGACAGATGGCATCATTATCGACAGGACTACTGGATTCCATCTCTTCCTTTCTTTTCTTTGAACCCATCGTGAATGAATTTGGAAGAAGATGAAATTAAGTCAGGTAGAACTAGATAGATCCGATAGTGATGAGAAGTTGGTAGCAAATGACAGCCCAGTTCGGTGGGCGCACAGTTCGAACACTGAGAGTGTTGACACGCCGCCAGTCAGGCCACCAGACAAAAAACCAGCCACAGTAGAGGCACTAGATACGATGAGCTTGAGCACACCAGTCTACCAGAGGCCAATATTGAATATCATGCTGGTTGCGCGGGCGCGATAGCGTAAGCTAATCTCTGGCTTATGAAACTTAATCGAGCGAATATGACCAATTGAAATGTTTTTGTCAAAGTTCGGCTCGAATAGATTCAAAGCGGACACCGGCACAGAAGTGACTGATGCGAGAAAGTCCACCACGCGGTTTTGCACAGATGCCGGCTAGCGACGATACTAGCCAGACAGGCAAGTGATGTCGCGGTTAGAATTAGTGTGCACGAGTGTGCACCGAGCGAGCGCACTGGTTGCACATTCTTGGCCTGGTGGCGACACCGAAGCACAACGCGTCGGCGGCGGGTGCTACTACCGTGCCACTATGTGCCGCCATTCCCACCAGACCAACGTGCCGTCTCATGATGATCCTTGCAGGAAACGCAAGGCTACCCGACTCAAGCAATCGCAGCGCCACCCATTGTCAGCTGAGTAGAGATGCTATGCATAATGCATTGATGGTCACACTCGGTCGGACGTTCGAACCCGATCATGTGCTGCGCACTGTGCCCCTACTGTTGGTTTATCCAGTCAAAACAAATCGGTGGTCGCTTGAGACAAGGCGCCCACTAGTAATCGTATTACTAGTACTGTTCGCGTGCCAGCTCCTGACTGAACAGTAATGTAGGTGCAAGGACGTCCGCTCGAAGATATCATCAATCGTTCAGATGGGCAGAGATGGCACTGGGCTACCCAGTTAGCTAGAGGCAAGCCTTATCAAGTGAATAGTACGAGCCAGTGTCATTTTCTGATTATCGTCTCATCTAGGATGACTCAAACAGCTTTCACCTTGAGTTCAGCTATTTAGCATTCTACCTTATTACTACCTTGTAGCTTCTCAATATAGTAGCAAGCATTTGAACGGATGATGTTTGCATTTACCTGACAAGCGGTTTGTCAGCAGCCCATGAGGCTATCGATAATGGGAGCTGTCAACCAATCAAAATGTGCTAGCGCCGACAAGTGGATCGCTCGCTTGTCGAGTTGACGAGCTGAGCCCCAGGCATGAGCAGGGTGCGTTGGTGGAGCGCTGGGCCTGTTGGTCAGCACCTGCTACATTGTTCACATTCTCTACTGTTCTATCTTCTACTGACACCCAGATGCGCTAGGCAGATTAATAGCCCCACTTGGCGTTATTATTTATTAATGCTACAACAACAGGAAACGAATTACGTTTGTTGGCCAAAACAGTAGCTAATTCCGTGAAGCAACACTGAAAACTGATTACATCAGTTGATCTATAAATAGGGATAAATTCCTGGTAAAGCAGTCGGGTGACTGCTCGCAAGAAGTGATGCAACACCACAAGTACATTACGAGCAAGACTCACGCGTCTAGGGAGACTAGTGTGAGTAAACAAAGTATGCATCAGTGCCTTCATAGGTTGGCGCCAAGGTTAATTGTGCTGAAGGCACCGACAAGGCGTACCCTGAGCGTCAATGGCCAGCAGTAATTGGCAGTGTGGCGAGGGTGTCGCGGCCACTCGACCAGGGTGGGACAGATCGTCTCGCCAACAAAGTGGCCATTGTGAGACACCCCAGGCACTGCTCGAACAATGCACACCACTGTCACCGAGTAGTGCCTCAAACAATGATGCCAACAAGTGTGCCAGACAGCACACAACAGCAGTGTGCGGCACCCATCTTCGCATTGATGTGACATCCGGCACAACTCACTTGCCATGACCATTTCAATCTAATTTCTCCTGTCACTTTAATTTCTTGAACATGGCGCCGAGCCAGTGTTGCTTGATTGATGCGAATAGAATCAAGCAGACTGCATCGAAAGATTGATTGAAGAACAACTCAGTGCCGCTATCAGTGTCGGCATTGCCCTTTATCACGCTCATCGAATTACACATCGACCAGTGTCACCGAACCTGAAGTGATTAAAGTTCAGAGTGACAACGCTCAAGCGAACCCTTAGCTGTAGCCATGCAGCGAGCAATGCAATCAGATCCATGACTGGAACATACTTCACATGGCACCACTACTTACCGATGCAGATGCAAGCAAGATAGCGCACTGCCATTGCTGGGGGGTCGCAATCAGGAAAGATAGGTCGCAGCACGTAGAACGAAAATGTCAACGCCACGATAGCTTGCGAGCACGGTCGAACGATCATGCCTGCCTCAGGGTAGGATAGAGAATAATTGGCATATAAAAAAACATAACTAACGCTTCTCGCACTTACATTCAATCCAAAGACGAAGAAATGCCACAAATGGACCAAACGATTCCATGATGTAAGCATAGTCAGCGCCAGTTTTCGTCATCATGCAGCCCAGTTCAGCGTAACAGTACTAACAATGACGAGAGGAAGTAGTAGCACTTCTGGTGGTTAATGCTGGACTCACTTACCGCGCCTACAGTGGAGAATAGACCACTAATGATCCACACCGACAGTGATAAGCCAACACTGCCGGTATTCTCCAACACTCCCTTAGGTGACACAAAGATGCCTGAACCGATAATACTGCCCACAATAACAGTGATGCCATTGAGCAGACTCATCTTGGGCTTCAAGCAAATCACATCATCGTTGGAAGCCCCCGGTGCCGGGTCGTCACTTTTCGGGTTTGTGGAAGTCATCTCGACTTCCTGGTTCTGTTGGGGCACTTGCGAATAGCCTGCTGAATCTGCTTTTGAATCGCCCATTTTGGTGAAACTTGTATTCAACTAGTTGCCACCAGTGAAAGCTTTTCTGAAACAAACCCGCAAACGGTGGTTAGACAAGTAATGAAGATGGTTGCTGGGTGGTGTCGCGGCGGCGCACACGAGATTAGTGTTCAGCTCATCAGTAGGGTCAGGTGACAGAATGGCGTCTGCCAATCGGCCTAGCCCACTCGAAGCAGCCACCAGATCAAGCTATGCAGTGCGATACCACTCTCCGGTGATAATCACTTATGCAAGTCTGCTTCTGGCTCGATGCAGATGTGAAATTTGTCGTTCTTCGTTTGACCCTTATCCAATGTAATATGATTACTGTGATAAAGTGAAGAGCAAGTTCTAGACTTATTGAAGTGCACCAATGTGTACACGTAGATAGATGTATAAGAGTAAGCAGGAGGAAACTAAACGGACAAGCACAAAGTCAAAGTTATCCGCGCATTGGCAACAACCGCCGACAACACGTGGTGTATTGACAGTCGAACTCGCTGCTTGAAGCAGGAAAGCAGGTTTAGAAAAGACCGCCGTCGCCTAGTCGCTCTCTCACGCTATGTAGATCAGTAGCGTCGTGAGGTTAGCACAAAAATTGAACGAATACGACGGCAGGCAAGGTAGTTGCTTGCACATAGTACTTACTGCATACACCGAGAAGAGCTTCCCTGTGCTGCTGATAGGTTTGTTTGGGTATCCCGGTCGAAATGGCACTGACTCTACTCAAAGTGTGTGTGCGTGTGTGTGTGTGTGAACGTTGATAATCCACGGGTCCCACTGGTCTGATATAGACGAAGACAATGCTGTATGGAGGCTAGCGGCTATCCCAAGTGTGGTTCACTGGTACACCACGGCAGAAGTGCGTGTCTCCCTCTCCCCTTGTGTTGGGCGATCTGGCGCGTGTGTGATATAGCGAATATACTTGGGCACACCGCTGCTGGCTGAGGCACACCAACACTCCCGCCATAGTGGGGATGGCAACACTTACACGGTGCAGTGCACCACCATCAGTACACCTCCACATTTTCCCAACAACGGTAGCAGCCAGACGAACTCGCGGGAAAAACTGGGGAAATGTGGAGGTGTACTCGCGCTCATGCTGGTTCACTGCACCGTGTAAGTGTTTCAATCCCCAGTGAGTGGCAAAAGTGGAGCCTAGTGCAAGAGAGATGGTGGGCAGCACTTCGGGCAGCTGCCATGCCACTGCCATAGATTCGAGCACATCCTAGCAAAGAATTGTGTAACGCGTGATGGCACAGTCCTTCTCACTGCCCGTTCAACCCAGTGTCGGTAGCTCTGTCTGTGCACGCGAGTCTCCTCTCCTTTCTTCATATCGGCATCGGCGACACTTCTTCCCACAAGTTAAATTGCAAAAAATTGTAATATTCCTGTACATACAACAGGCGGTCTCCTCATTCACTGCTCTGCCTATTCACCTAGTTCAAACAGTAAAACAGAAGTAATTTTACCAAACAAAACACTCAATAATTGAATTACAGCATTTTTTGAAAATGCAGTTTATTTAAAATTCAAAAGTTTTGGAAATATAAAAATAAGGTTGAATTAAATTTAATGTGGTATATATTATGTGCATGGAAAAATTGATGGTGTGTCAATTTAGTCATTAGTCACCTATAGTGCAGCAATCCAGATCAAGGACACGCTAAACTCGAGCACGGTTTAATTGCAATTCCAATTGATTTGTATTTACCACCAAATTAATAACACTTATATATATACATCTACGTTCTGTCGGTTAACAAAACGGAGTTTATTCGGAGAGCGTTCACTTTCGTACTCTTCTAGATCAAAATACCATTCAGAAAATACATTTAAGAATTAAAGAGATTTAAGATCGAAATTAGACAATCATAGCCGCACTATAAAACATTTAACTGTTCATTTCACGTGGCATTGATATTTGCCTTTTAATAAATACAGCATAGTTTATGCCATTATTGACGAAAATTGGTCTTAATGGATGCCATCATGGGTTGATTTCAAGTAGAGTCCAAGACTCTTTTTTTCTTGATAATAATCGACATTGGTACATGATCACTTGACTTCCATATCAGTTTATATGACAGCATCTGAATAGTACAATAAACAATTTATGTTCAGCTATTTCTCGCGGCAGTTAATTGGCACTTGTAATCTGATTCGCTGATATGTGACTTGGCATTTAGATCAGGGGATGCCTAGTGCAGCTAGGAAGCGTTCAGTATGACTAGTAGAGAATTGGCGCCAAACGGCAACGCGTCGACTCGTCCCTACCGTACCATCTTTAAATGTCGCCATTGCTGCTTTAAAACGAAGCCTGCACTGGAGTGCCCTGAAAATGCCAAGAGTTAAACATGCCAAACTGTAGAGGGTTCCTTCTCGAGCAAACTCCATGGAGAGCACCAGTTGGAGTAGAGGGTGCTCCATACAGCCATGCAATGAGCTTGCAAGCTGATCAACTCGCCTTGCGCCGTCTCTGTTTGTCGACTTGCCAATTGCCAGACTTGGCCAAGCTTAAGTTTGCCTAGGAGAGGAGAGGAGAGAGCAAAGCAATATTAGAATAGCGCGTTGCACACTCCCAGTGTCTCGGCTTTGGCGTGATGGGTATTGGAGAGTGGACTGAGTGAAAGGCATGGTGGCATAGGACGGCAAGTGTGCACACCACTGTAACACCAGTGACCAGTGAGTGTGGCAGTGAGGCACTCGGTGAAGCACTGGTTGCGGTTTCCCCTGCGTGCCTCTTGTCTGCCTACAGCTGACAGTTGGTGCAAGTGCAAACAATGCACTGATCACATTTCTCCAATCACCACCTCAGCCATGACCATGCTGCATGGGTCCCGAGTGGTGGATGTCACTTGTGATTGTCACTATGCTTTGGCCCCCAGGCTAGGTTCCTCGGCCACCACTCTCACCGGACCGTTTCGCACGCGGTGAACCTGAACCAAGTCCACTTATTGCGCGACAAGCGCCAACTCGATCTCCACTTCAATTATTTGTCAGTATTCTGCTTTGCCAATGTTACTCCTCACTGAGACTGATTTCGAGTCATAAAACCCATTGCCACTAATTCTCATTGCAAGACAATGCATTAAACATTGTCATACACTCCAAGATAGTGATTTAATCTCGACATTATTGTCCCTACTATGGGCGTTTATATTTTTATGGCACCTGTTTAAATACTCATTGTGGAGTTACTTAATCTGTATTCGCAAATATAAGAGATGATTTCGGATAATCTTGCCGTTGTGGATGGATTAGAATTGGAACCAAGTGGTGCAACGTCAACCAATGTATTGTCGAAGCTTTCATCGATCGCATCGATCGCTGCCATCCCACAGACTCAGCTGAAGACATGGATGAGGACCACCTCGATTGGACTGGACGACCCAGTGCGACGAACACTCTGGCTCGGACTGGCACTGCGAAACAACCGGACTGCTACTGCCGAAGACTTTGACAATCAGTTTGACAACTTGACCGTCAACAAGCTACCGGTGTTCGTGGACCCTACCAATGCTCGCTTCTTTGCACTCAACTCCAAAGCTCGTCGATGCGTGGCAACCATTCTCTGGAATCTATCTCAATGTAACCTCTTATTCTTGCTTTTCTATTCTACTATCTAAACATTTACTTTTGCTATACCATCTTCACTGCAGCTTATCCTCAGATGACGTTTGCTCCTCTCTTATACCCGCTCGTGTCACTGTTTCTTCACTTCAACAGTCCCGCAGACGTTTACCGTAGCGTAGTGGCTCTGGTATGTCATCCAACAGTTTTTCTAGTTTGCTTTCATTTATTTCCTTCTATATTTGGCAGCTGACATCGCGGGAATCACGCTACATAAGCATAAATCGTATAGATAAATCACGTGATGCTTTTATCTTAGTCAAACTCACCAACAAATTTGGAATAATTAAACGAAATAAGTTTGGTTCCAATGTTAGAGAGAAGCTCAAAAACAACCATTTAGACGCGGCATTTGTCGATTGGATTCAATGTAAGTGTCATGGCAGTGATGTCACTTGTAAGTTTTTATCTGCAATAAGATTCATTTTTTTGCTTGCAACATGACGGTGTAGTTTTGCTCTTTTTATATAACTTTCTATCCTCAATACTTAAATTTGTTTTTACAGGGATTTTTGCATGCCTGCCATTACACTTTTGTGTTCGCATCGTTGATTGTTATCTAGTGGAGGGTGAAAAGTTTTTGTATCGTGTGGCATTGGTACTGGCTCAGCTTTATGAAAAACAGCTCAAACAACCCATTTCGTTGGAACGAATGCGAAGTTTTTGTGAAGACCTTCATACGATTATCACACCACAACAATTAATTAACAATGCTATCAAATTAACGCGGTTTTCAAAAAAAGGTATTTTATTATTTATATGAGTACATTTTTTTGTTTATAAGTTGATTGTATTTTTTCAGATTTAATTAAAGCTCGCCTCAAGGCGGAAAAGCGTAGTGAGAATATAGCGATAACCGAGTCACCTATGATTCACAGACATGGTGCGTTTCTCTTCATAGTTTAGCGGGATTTTGTTGAAGTTTATTTATTATAGAATTGATTTTGTCCACATTGGCAGATATCATATCTCCCAAAGAAGTTGTTTTTGGTACCAGGATAGCACCTCGAAAGTTTAAATCATCGGTGCTTTCTTGGAATCAGCTCGACATTGTCTGGGAATGGATTCCCGAAAGAATCTATGTGATGGAACCACTGGTTGTTTTCTGCTCTGACGAACACGGTAAGCATTTCTCGCCTTTTCATTTTTTCTAATTTAACTTTTTTTAACTTAATAAAATAGGAAACTCTTTACAGACATTCTATTCTTTGTGTGGAGATTACGAGCCAACAATTCTACTGGTTAAAACTCTTAATAACGAGGTTCGAAAACTACTTTTTTCAATATGATAGAATGATAAAAAGTCTCTGTGATTTCGATTTTTAACCTATAAATGCCGGTTATCTTATTACACTTTATCGATTCTGGCAACTTTTACAAGTAAGATTAGCACATATATAGCCTCATTCAAAAGGTATTTTTGAGAGTCACTTCCTGTCCAGAGTTGAACAAAAAATTATCATTAATCAGAAAGATGGCCAATTATTTGAAAAATTGATAAAAATTCTATAGAATATGCAGTTTAAATGATTTTGTACGTGACTTGTGTGGCTAAGGAATTTTAATTTGTGGTTCAAGTAGTAAAATTTCCAGCGTAGTTAGCTGAAACGAGTCATAGTATCCAAAAATCAATCATTAAATTTACGTTTTGATGGTTGTTTTTGTAAAAAATGTGATAAAATGATAACGATAGATGGGATATTAACCATCAAAAAGTTTTTAGGATTTTGATTTTATCGGTAAATAACCGTTGTCAGATTTTCACATATTATTGATTTTGATTAATAATAATAAAAAATAATATTTACAAACGCCGTCTGCCTCTTGTAAATAAACGGCGGCAAAGCCGAGTTATCATAATTCGAAAGAATATGCAAAAAATTCGATTCGAGTGAGAATTGAAAAAGTTCGAATCAAATTGAATGAAAATCCGAAGAGTTATGCACAACATTCGAATCGAATCGAAATAAGTTTCGAAAAATAACACAGAAAGTTAGACTTGAATCGATTTAAGATTTGAATCACAACAGTGAAAGTTGGATTCGAATCGGTTAAACACAGTGGAAGTAGCTTAACTGTTACAGTGCAAAATGGCGGAGTGGTAGAACATGACCACCAAATTTTGTATTTGCCATTAATATAACAGGAGATGATTAATAATCTAAAATTTTTGAATAAATGCAGATATTTGGCGCCTACTGTTCGGCAGCTTGGTCCAAGCGCTTTGAAGGATCTCTGAAGCCGGGTCAGTACTTTGGCAACGGGGAGACGTTTCTGTTCAGCATCGCACCCAAGGCGGTGAAGTACGAGTGGGTTGGCAAGCATCGGGACGCATCTCACCTCTCAGCAGGCCAGCAACTCTTCCTCTCGGCCACAAGTCACTGCTTCTCGGTTGGTGGCGGCACCAGCATTGGACTCTACATCGACGAGAACCTCTCACGGGGCGAGAGCCACTCGTGCGATTCATTCGAGAACGAACCACTCACTCAGTCCAACTCGACCTACTTTGACATCTCGGTCGTGGAAGTGATTTCTTTTTGCTAGTATCTTCACTCCCATTGCCATCTTCTATTACTACTGATATAACCTTCCTTCACACCGTCACTTGTTTGTTTTGTGCTTTTCAAGTACACCCCAAATGGTTACAATATATATATATTTATAATATATAATCTTAAAAAATGGTTTTATTAAATTTCTCTTAGAGCAATTATTTGCAATCGATCAATCTTTATAAACATCACGCTTTTCCTCATATTTTTTTTTGTTTTGTTGCTTGTAATATATCAATCTTGTAATTAGAAAATTTTTGTAAAAAGAATGTAATCTGGATGTTTGTAAGATGACAAATATAATAACAAGTGAAGTGAGATTTTTGATTTAAATTTCGTAACATATACAAACAAACATATAAAAATATATACAAGAAAAAGTGGCTAATTAGCCGAAATCAAATTATTCTTGTTAACTTTGCCTGGATTTCTGGTAATCTTTTTCAAAGCCTCACTGTGCACCTTGTACTCCAAGATGATGTTAGGCGGAAGATTGAGAACTCGTTTAAGCGTATCTCGTATTTTTGTTTTGATTTCTTGATCATTACCACTTCGGTTCCAAACACAGATGTAATCCTCTATCATTTCAAATCAATATTAGCTATGTCAAGCAGATACCTAAAAAGATAAGCATACCATAAAAGCGGCAAGCAACTACGATTCCGCATATTTCATCGCCTACCAAAAATTGTTCGCCTGTGGTAGACAACAAGAGTGGACACGATAAGCACAAACTAACAATCATCGTTACAAATACAAACCGATAAAAGCCAAGAGCAAATTCTCCCAAAATCGCGATGCAAGTCCTGCAAGTAAGTAATCCAATGAATGTGTGACCAATGGAGCAATCAACAACAAACCTTTGCGCAATCGCAGTTTCCACATGCCACCATCTTTGTTAGCCTCATCCTGCAGGAATAGATTCGTGTCAATTTGGCGAAAGTGCACAGCAAAATATCGCTATCACTAACCTCCCAAAGCGGCTTGATACCAGACTTGAACACATGAAGATCGGAATGTCCAGTTAAGTCATTGGGACGAACTAGATGAGTATAAACAGACCAAAAGCTCTGCACTGTGTCAAACGAGGCCACTATCTTGAGGTTTTGATCGTAATTCAACGAGTTTGGCACCACCTTGCCCCGATTGATTCCGCGAAACCAAACGTCATACTTGTGCTGCAGCTTCTGCATTGTTGGTGGCAAGAAGAATTAGCGTAAAACAGCGAAGACATCGGTTCAAGTCTCACCTCTTTGTCGCCCATTGTGTGTGTCTGTGTGGTTGTTTTTGTTTGTTGTTGTGCGAGGCAAACTGACTGCTAGCGAGAAGCCGAAGATGAGCAACACCGAGTGGACTAACAGCGAGGCGAGTCGGAGCAAGTTGGCACTGTCACAACTGGGCTACGTCTCGGACCGATTTGTGAGTCACTTCTGTAGCACACCACTCAAGCGGGCTCCCGAGATCAACCGCGGATACTTTGCACGCGTCCACTCTATCGCTCACTCAGCTCGCACCTTCTGCCTGCTAGAGGGCGCTCGCGCACAGATTGTCAACATCGGCGCGGGCTTCGACACACTCTTCTGGAGGTTTGTCCTTCTTTGCCTCACTTTTAATAATCCACTCATTTTTACATTTATTTCGGAATAGATGAAAAAATATTAAATATTTAATTTTTTGTACATTTACTAGTTAATTTGATATTATTTTAAAGAATGTTATTAAATCAAAGACTCACTTTATTTTAAATGTTAGAAAAAGTCTCAACACACTAGAAGGTTAGAAAGAGCTGTCTGGAGGTTTAATTTACTATTTTAAATTCCCACTTGCTTCGTCTCTAGGAAGTTACAAACCAGCTAAAATAAACTTGAAATTATATTAACTTCACTCTTTCACCTTACATGTCTTATTTTCTAGGCTGCAATCCGACCCTGAAATTGAATTTTCTCGTTTTGTGGAAATAGATTGCAATGAAGTCATTGAGCATAAAATTCGTGCAATCCAGAAAAGTGAAGAGTTACTCCAGCTATGTGGACCTGTCAAGCAATTTAGCGTGAATTCTTTCCATTCTTCCAAGTATCACGCACTGGCACAGGATGCTACAAAAGCTATTCAATTGATTGAGAAGTTGACTAAGAAATGTGATCTGTCCAAAGAGGAACCAGTGTTATTCATTTTCGAATGTGTTCTCCTCTACTGGCACACGGATTCCTCAACAAATCTAATCTATTTGCTTAACAAATCATTTTCCAAATGTAACTTTGTTGTCTTTGATTTGGTGAATACGCAAGACAAGTTTGCTCAGGTGATGCAACAATCACTGAGTGAACACGAGACACCTTTACTTGGAGCAGTCTCTACCCGCACCTTGGACGACTGGAAACAGAAGTTCTTGAACACTGGCTCTAAATATTGCAAAACTTGGCTAATGGCGGAAGTTTACGATAAGTTGATTGATAGAATTGAAATTTTGCGCATTGAAAAAATTGAATTTCTTGATGAAATTGAACTCTTATCACAGCTGTTTAATCATTATTGTCTAGTCTATGCTAGCAATTATCGTGACTTCACATGGTAAACTCTTACATTCTTACAATTTATTCAAAATTCATGATAATCTTAAATTATGAAAATGATTCTTTATTTTTACAACATCACTGTTACATCAGTACTAATCTAGCTTTCTACTTCAATACTTATTTCCTTGTATTTTGATATTTATAATAAAAAAACCTCTGGGAAAACTATCGTCATTATTATGAATAATAAAATGAATAGGATGCCAATATTTTGGCAAAAAACAAATAATGATAAAGTTTGTTTTGGCGAGTACTTGAGTATCGAGTGCAGTGTTGGCAAATGTTTTGTTGGGACGTCATCTGTGAAGGGAGCTTTGCAGTCTGTGCACGCAAAGGTGAATGCGTGCAGATGACTTTACGGCAAGTAGTTGTCCAATTACAAATTACCATCTGGTTTTGGTTTCTCTTTTTTTAACTTTTTATTCACCATGTTTCGGTTTGGGCCAAAATTTACCGGGAGACTACTTTTGGTAAGAACAAGACATTTTTGCTTTAATTATTTAAGGAAATTTCAATATTTTATAGACAAACTCCTTGCAAAATAACACGAGGAAATATTCAACCAAGTCATCATTGTATGTTTAGTACATTGCAATTATTAGTGGGTAAATTAATTTTTTAAAATATTTATAGAAAATACAAATTGGCCTTATTGGTTGGAACTGGAGCAGTTGGTGTTTCAGCGGTAACCCTTGCTTACGCAAAGTATGACAAGGAGTTTGGTGAGCAAGTTACGGCATATTTGCCTTTCTTGAAAAGTTTGCTAGAAGAGGAGAAGATTAAGAGCATTGTCGTTGAAGACAGTTTTATGAGAAAATCACTATCTTCGCCTTTGCCTGTGACAAACATCAAAGAGAAGACAATCAGTGGAAAGAAAGAGAGTTTAGTTCAAGAGTCTTCGGAGAAGCACATCACGGATACTCCCAAGGAAATTGCGCCTAAACCCATCGAACCAACTGTTTCGAGTTTGAATTACGAAATTGCTCAACATGAATTAAAGAATGAAGTGAAGAAAAGTTTAGAAGTCAAGGTAATTCATCTCATTATTATCATCATCATAATATATATATATATATATATTGACATTTTATTTTTTATATATCTAGGCTGATAATGAAAAAGAGCACGAGAATGAATTTAGAGCGCAGCTTAAAAGACTTCTTTATGCGTTCAATGAATTTTATGAAGAAAAACGAATTCTATATGAAACTGAATCAAAACGGAAACAGGAGATTGAATTGAAGAATCATATTTTGCAAGAGAAAGCCGCCATTGCCGACGACTATGAGAAATCGTTTAAGAAGTTAAAACAAATGGAATACCTGTTAGAATGTAAGTTTGTAAGATTATTATACTTTTAAATTATTATGGTGGTAGTATAAAACTAACCATTTATTTGGTCGTAGTACGTGATCAACTTGATAAGCAGGAAAAAGCTTCCAAGAAGTTATGGGTTTTGAGTCAGACGCTAAGCAAAATTTTGGAGCATAACCGAACTTTAAGCAAGGAGACAAAGCCTATTAAGATTGATGAGAAAATTGAATGCATTCGTCAAGTTATTAACGAACATTTTGCAAACGAAGTTTTGATCAAGACCGCACTGGACAGTCTTCCCGAGAATATTGTGAAGAACGGTGTCTACAGTGAGGAAGATCTGATTAGGCGCTTTTCGAAAGTGGAGAAAATCTGCAATCAGGTTTCACTGGTAGACAGCAACTACACCACCTTGTTTGGCTATGTTAAATCATTTGCCTACTCGTTTGTGCGTCCCCTGCTCCAGTTGGAAGTTAGCCTCTCGATGGATCCCATCAAGGTGAAACGGATTTCCCAGCAAGAGTTAGACGGTGTTCTAGAGGTGGATCCCAAAGAGTGGGACACCTACGACATATTGCAACGTGTCCACCACTGCATCGAACATCGCAACTTCGATCTCGCCTTGCGCTACGCCAACCTTCTCCGCGGTGAACCTCGCAAAGTGGCACAGGACTGGATTAGAGATACCCGAGAGTATCTTGAAGTAAAACAAGCGCTCAGTTTGGTTCAGACTAAGATCGAGGCAATCAATGTACACCAATTGGCTTTTACCCATTAACTATTTATTGAAAAGCAAATTGATGGCGGTTTTGTACTAATGTGTTATTATGAGAATTGTGTTATTATTAATTAAAATCGTTGCATAGATGAATTGGTAATGGAGTTTCGAAGTGGTCAGTTTCTATTGTGACCGAGGTGTGAGTGCAAAGCAAAGCACCAGATCGAGTGGCAATAGCGCCTGGCACCAGAACGCTTAAGCAAATTGTGCTTGCCGGCTACTTGCAGTGCGTCCCTCCGACTCCATGCCATGCTAACACTTGAACATGTTACCATTTGCTCCAATTCTCTCTTTTCTACTACTCATTTTGTGCAATTATTCATTTCAAAATGATGTCGTTGGATGTGGCGGTTTTGTCAAGTCTGCAGTAAGCCTCAACTATGACCCCATCAAAATTAAACTGTATGCAATTATAAACAAATCATCATTTTAATAAGTTGATCTATTTATCATTTTTTCCCTCAGATATACTAGTCGTGGAATAATTAAATACACAAGTGATTGTGCGCCCAATAATGGTTACTACTTTATTCCATTATATGATCATGGAGAGTATGTTTTGCGCATTGATTCACCTAGAGGATGGTCTTTCGAGCCAACTGAAATCAACTTCAACTTTGATGGAAAAAATGATATTTGCTCAAAGCAAACCGATATAAATTTTGTATTTAACGGTTTTAGCATTTTTGGAAAAGTTTTTAGTGCAAACTCCGTTTCTGGACCAAAAGGTTTGTTGGTGTCATCATTGAAGTTGTTGATAGCTAATTGTGGTTATTTTAATTTGTAGGTGTTCAAGTTACATTGATTTCGAAGGCGAGCAACAGTGCCATTAAGCAAAATGTGACACAAGAAGATGGATTTTACTTCTTTCATCAAGTTCTGCCTGGTCAGTATATCGTGGAAGCATCTCACAAGGAGTGGAAGATTGAGCCTAGCAGAGTAACTCTTGAAGTGACCAAAGATAACATTAATCAAGAAGTTGACACTACGATGTCGAGTCGCATTCAAGTGCTGGGATACTCTGCCACTGGTCAAGTAGTTAGTGATGGCCAGCCTATTCATGGTGTTCAATTTGCTCTCTTTGGTTCCGATGCTTTGTTGTCTGGGAAAATATCTGGCTGCGACACTACCAAGAGTTCATTTGCACAAAATATAAAATCCTCTTCCGGATTTGTTTATATCTGCCAGATAGTCTCGAATAGCGATGGAGTATTCAAGTTTGAACTTCTTCCAGTGGGAAAATACATTCTTTACAGTTTCTATTCTGCCCAGAATATTCGCTTTGAAGTTGAACCATCAATGCAAGAGTTTGAAATATTGCATGATAATTTTAACTTTCCTGTCACATTTGAAATTGGCGGATTTACCGTATCGGGCAGAGTTGTGAATAAACTTAAGTTGGAAGATAAAATTGAAAATGCTCAAATTACGATTCACGATAAGAGCAACAAAAGTCCTTCTATCAGTGTGGTTGCCCAAGGTGGAAAGTTTACCATCAATAACATGAAGACTGCACATTATATTATTGAAACTGTTGTCGAAAACTATCACTTTGATCCAATTGAATCGCTGATTTCTCCCAACTCGCCTACTATTCCGGTGATCACACCATCTCAGTATCGTATTTGTGGGAAATTATTGTTCAAAAATACCGAGCTAGCTTACGAAAATATGGAGTTGATGGTCATTGAAAAGAAGAGTAAAGTTGTACAACAAAGCATTCCCATTCATGGTGATAGCTTTTGTCTTTATTTATCTGGTGGAACCTACCAATTACAGATACAAACCGAGTATCTTAACTTGAAGTTTTTACCTGATTCTCTCGAGTTGACCGTTAACCAGCCTAAGATGGATATAGTTTTTGAACAGATGACTTCAACTATTAGTGGTCTTGTTAAACTAAAGTCATCAATTGGTGATGAGCCCAACTTTATTACCATTAACCTCTCTGATGGAAAGACAATTCTCAAAACGTTATCCACAAAAGACTTAAAGTCTGTCTCATCTGATCAATTTAAATTCACATTTGAGAATATTTTGCCGGGTGAGCATGTGCTTTCTCTTGGTGGTTCTCAGATGAGTTTGTATTGCTGGGAGAATCACGTGATTTCGGTCAACACTCAGCAAGGTGATGTCATAGATGTTTTATTTAAGCAACGTGGCTTTTTACTTCAAATCTCGCTATCTCACGCAAGTGATTTGAAAGTTATTGCTCCAAGTGGCAAAACTGAAACGATTAGTAAAGAAGAGATTCCGAAAGAACGATTCATCAAACACTGTGTCACCGAAAACGGCATTTATCAGATTATTCCATCTGGCTGCCACATCTTTTCTTCTCCTTCGAACGAAAACTTTATTTTTGATACTCAAACCATGGCTGGTCAGATTATTTCACTCACCGCTACTCAGCACTTAGTCACTGCCACTGTTCGAACTAGTGTCAACATTTCCGATCTTAGCATTAACGTGATTATTAAATCAAATGATGGCGAAGATAGTAGAAAAATTGAGTTAAAAGAAGCTAAAGTAGTTGATTCTAGTACGGGCTCTGAAGTTTATGAATATTCAATAGCTTTTTATGAAAAATCAATGGCTGACATCGGACTGGAACCGGAGTCATCGCAACTTCTGTTCAAGCCTACCGCGTTCCAGTTTCAATTGAAAGACGAATGTTACCAAAATGTGGTGACTTTCTATGGACGACATGGTGTTTTTGTCACTGGCCAAGTGAGCGAGTCGATCGACAATGTGTTGATCACTGTGTGGGACAATGGTACCAATGAAGTGTTGCACGAGACAGTCACAGACGTGGATGGCTATTATCGCGCCGGACCCTTTGACGATGACATTCAACTACGCATCGAAGCTACCAAAGAAGGCTTCATCTTTTTGCCACTCTCTAACAAATTGGGTTACTTTGATGTAAAAAAACTTTCAACTATCTCCGCCACCATTGTGGACGAAAACAATCAACCACTGAATGATGTATTGGTGTCGATCAGTGGTGGAGAGAATAACTTTAGAAAGAACAGTTTCGTTACATCGGATGGAAAGCTCACATTTGGGAATCTTCATCCGGGTCAGTATTTTATTCGATTTCTGCGCAAGGAGTATGAGTTTGAGCCATCATCGCGAATGATTGAACTTCACAGTGGGGAACATGTCGAGACACCAGTTGTTGGGAGGAAGGTTGCTTTCAGCTGCTTTGGTTTGGTCGACTCATTGAGTGGCGAGCCTGAGGTTGGCATTGTAGTGGAAGCCGTTGGCGTTCGTAATGTGCTGGATAATTCCTCCGTCATCTGCTCGGAATTACAAGAGGAAGCTGTTAGCGAAAATGATGGAACTTACCGCATTCTTGGACTTCTCTCTGACTGCCAGTACGTAATCCGACTCAAAATAGACGAAACCGATGAGCACAAGTCCATAATTCGGGAATCGATTCCCAGAGTTTACTCTGTTCGCGTGCAGAACAGAGATCTCACTGATATGCGATTTATTGTGCTTTTCAAGAATTTCCAAACAGATTTAAGTGCTTCCCTTCAAACGGAAGAAAAATATCTAAACTCGCTTACGGTAAGTTTCTCATGATCTAGTGAAATGAGTAAATTAACAATAAAATTTATTATAGGTGGAACTGTTTCAAGAAAATGATTCTTATAAGCCCGTCTTTCGTCAATCTCTATCTAGTCCTTTTCTATTTCTGCCATCGGTCCCGATGGATAATAGCGAATACACTCTGCGGATAGAGTCGAATCTCGATTCGAAAGTGTATCTTCACTCTCCAATAGTACGTCGTTTTAGAGTGAATCAAAACTTTATTCACTTGAACGTCGAGTTTCGACCCAAATTACGCGCTGATCATCCTGGTCTCGGTTTCTCCGAACACGATATTCCCTCCAATTCAATCTACTCGATCGTATTATTTGTTATTCTCGCCATTGCCTACTATCACAAGCAAGTAATTGAGTATACACAATCGTCTTCACTGTACAAAACATATATTCAGTCGCGATTGACCAACTCGAGAGGCAATGTTCAAACGGATAATGGGTCAACGATCAAGAAAAAGATCAAACCGAAGAAAAATTGAGTTCTTTTTATGTCGTCGTCGTCATGATCATGTTCATATTTGGTGTATATGTTTGTTTATTGGTGAATTGTTTTTATATTTGTTTTATAGATAAAATTATTAAAGTTGTATGTGATGTGTCAAGTGAATTCGGCTCGAATCGAACTGTCGAGGTGAGTTGGGGAAACCAGTTTGAGTTGTGAAGAAAGTGGCGGCTCACTCGTTTTGTCGCCCGGCAACCCGTTCCGGGCTGTCTTCCACACCACTCATGCTGCTCCACACCGTTAGTATGTAAGACTTGTTGATTAATTGCTGCTTGCTAAGACAAGATGGCTAAGTAATGTGGCGTGGAGAGCGTCTTGCTCGTCATTGGGTTGAAGAATACCCTAGACGAGGGTAGGGGCATGTTGGCAGTGTCGGAGGCCAGTTTGCCGATGTTGTCCGAATAGTGCACCCACTGGGTGAGCAGTAGACTCTCGGTGTTAGTGGAGGCGATGCCTCAATGACTGTCCACTTGCCTCGCAGCACTGACCTAAATCAGGTCGGCAAGAAAGATCGATTTGCAAATATAACTCGGTTCACCTCGACATTGATCTTGGTCTATTACCATCGATCCTAAGTATCATTGTGTTGGTGTGTCGTTTATGACATATATTTTGCGAGTGGCATCACCATGAATGTTTGCCATTTGTTTCTTGTATTTCTATTTTTTCCCGTCATAATTCAGTGCAACGATGATAGCCAAACTTCGAAGAGCGGTGTCAGCATCAGCATTAATGCGCCTCCAAGTGTAGCTCTCACCAAAACTTTTGATGAAAATACTCTGACTTCGTTGGTGAAAAGTATTATCGATTTTGCCTCAAATGGCTTCAAAAGTAAGACATTAATAGAGTGAGAGGGAGAGTGCCGTGTTTAATCTGATTTATGCCATAGACGGGTTGGAGGCATCGATGCGATCTATGTTCAAGAAGCCGATGACCAGTGCAGTGTACGCTCTCTCCATGCTAGTAGGTGTGGTTGCGATGCTTGCTTTCTACGAATCACCAAGTAAGTGACACTTAGCACTAGAACCAGATTGGAATCACGGCAAACCTTAGTCTCTCCCCTGCCAGTGCCGCCACTTCCGGATCCGCCGGTGGGCAGATTTCCACCAGAACACCCGATCTGGCCACCGCGCGGACAACATGGACCACACGGACATGCGCAGTACCAACACAAGCGAGTTGGTCTAGCAACACCCCCTGTCCATGGCCATCTCATTCCAAACGCTCCTTTCACTCACTTGTGGAATAGTCATCGATTTGATTTGAAACCTGTGGAGTCCAAGCATTCAGCACAAGTGTTGCGCAATCCAGAGCGACCAGTCACACCAATGAACGAAACTTCATACCACAACTACATCTCTAAGCTTACAGCGGCATCAATCAACGGGAACAATCATAACCTAGAACCCTTAAGAAAGGTTTACAATACTAAAGCTGAAGTCAGTAACAAGGTGATTGACTACAGTAACAAACGAATGACAGTTGAAGCGCTTAAGTACAACACACCTAACAATCAGACATTATCTTAAACCAAAAATTTTGCTTTTTTGACGTTACTTAATATATATTTATTTTTATAATAATTAAAATAATTTTGTTAAAAAATAATGTTTAGTGGATTAAACAGCAATGACCAATTTTTAGCCTTGACCTAAGATAAATGAAAAACCAATTTGTGAAGACAAACAGGTTTGAGGTGGGTTCTGGCTTACCTTCCGCATTGTTGCCACAGATGTTTACCGTTAGGTTCTAGTCATGCTGCGCCCCATGGTGAGGAGGTCGTGCTTAGCTCACAACTGGATTGACCACTTTGTCTATGATACTAACCAAAGAACACTGCTTTACACTTTTGAGTGGATCAATCACTTGATCTAGACTTACCAGATCAATATGAATAATGCAAACGGAAATAGTTTATTTTATTGTGCTTTTACTTTTGGTGCTTGCTAGGTAATGTGTTTTGCCTCGAACAAGGGTAAAGAGAAGCACAGGAAAGACCTTTAAAAGCATTAGCTGCTATCTCGTAGTACATCTTCACTGCCGAAATCAAATCCAGTTTGTGGTCATATCGCTCAGCCACTATTCTGCAAGCATGATTGGGTCAGTAATTGCATTAAATTCAAGTACACCCGAGTGCACGAGTGCAATTACCCGAACACATTCAGTAAAGCAAGTTCCAAATCAGCCAAATTGAGAAGTGAATCACTCCGAAGTGCGTTGCGAAATACTTGACACGAGTAGTATTTCTTGCATGTCTCATTGTGAATCTTTAGATTCTGTGATCAATATAAAAATCGTGCAATTGAATTATTTAAGCTTTGCTTTTTGATAAATTACCTCAAGTGTTGCCTCAAATAAGGATAAAAACCGTTTGGTTTGGTCTCGGTTGAGAAGTGGCAAATGGCGATAGATTTGCATTTTGTTAGACATGTCTCGCTTTCTTCGGTAGTAGTGGCCCGCTGGAAATAGTACAACAAACCAACAATGAGTTGGGCACAAGATGAATTGTGAGTTACCGTGATAGACTGGCCAAGTGTTGAACAGACTGCTGATGGCGTAGAAGAGTGGAACTAGCGTCAAAGAGCAGAGGAATGTGGCTATCATTGACGAACCGAACCCGTACTTGCCCTGCGACAACAACGGGTAGTAACCTGACCAGCCGAGGCGGGATTCGTCTAATCGGTAGCGCTCTACACTACTCACTGCTTTTTCCTGGTCACTCACAACTGAACTGAATGATGCATTTGATAGGGGCTCACTTGGCAATTCTGTGAGAATGACTTGTATTAAGATGAAAAGCACTATTGAAAAAATGTAGATCCGGATCAAATTAGCCATTGTGAAACCAAAGAGTAGCTATGTCCGGGAGTATCAAGTAAACGTCAAGTGTAAGTCACCACTGAACGAGAAGGATGTTGGCTTGTTTGCGAGTCCCTTCTCAACTCTCGAGTTACGAAGAGGACACTAAACTCCACCAGAGCGACACTGGCCATTCTTATTGTCCACCGCATACCAAGATATCGACACGCAACAGAGATGCGCTACGCAAAGCGCTGCTGGTGAAACAATTTTCAATGGTGAGAAGTCAAGTAAAACATTTGACAAATGTTTTGAATCGTTTTGCATCTAGCGTCAAATTACTTGTCATTGTCTCCCGAAAACAACAATTGTCACTTTTTTATTTTTAAAATATAAAATACAATAAGTTAATTAATGTAAAATAAAAACGTGGCGAGTAAAAATTAGACAGTAAACCACAATAAAATTGACACAAAAAATGACAGGTAGCTAGTTAATGGTGATGGCATAGTGATATGGCAATTGAGATACTGGAACCTCACCCGAGAGTGGAGAGAAGAGCGAGGTGAGGCAAGAGGTGACGCAGTGATCGCGAACCTAGCGTGGGACACTTGTGGTACTCCTGGTTGCAATCCTTGTCGGCAAAGCCACTTTTCGCTGCATTGATGTAGAACTTGATTGCTTGTTTACTCCTCTCGTTGAGTGTACTCCATTTGTCAACATGCTTTTCCAGTCTAGACACCAACAATAAGAACAAAAACTAATAACACTCAAACACATTAGAACTTTTACCTTAACACATCAAGTGCGCTTAAAGAGAAAGTTTTCAGCAATTGATTTCGAGATATTATCTTTTGGTGTATCTCACAAACGATGCGAGATTGGCAATCGGTGTCTGTGATCTCGTAGCGCCGAAGGCCATTTCGGATGACGGAATATACGTCTCGCAACGAGCTATACAACATGTCTACTCCTTTCAGTGACTTTTGCAGTTTAGCTACTTCTGTTACTATGTTTGGGGTCTCGGTAACATTAGCAGTAAGAGTAACATCAGTCAAATCCGGTAGAACTCCTTCCACATCAACACTTTCAGGCTTTAGTGGGGATGGAGTTTCCGATGTTACCTTATTCACCATGTAGCGCCTTCCAATGGCAGCTCGAAACATTTTGGCAAAACTTTTTAAAGCAGCAATTTGAGAAACGGGTTTACTCGGATCACTGCTCTCTAAAGAACCATCAACAGAAGAAGAGTTAGTGCTGTTTAACAAAGAATGGCAATTGATGAAGTCACCTGGGTTATCTGAGTTCTGCAAAGGGTCACCAAATGGAGGAAGGAAGGAGTTGAGAGGTCTTCCATTAGTCAAACTCGACATTACCGAAGTGAGCACGTTTAGAGCTGGTGGTATACCCGCAATTGCCAGTGGTGCCATCAACAACGATGGTAAAATTGGCAGTGCAAATAGAAACGTCGCTAAAGCCTAGTAGATACACAACACATTTTAATAATTCGTTAACAGACAAATAGTTCTATACCAATGGCCCTGATAAAATGGTTGGAATAAATGGGTTCTACAAGAAAAAATGTGATTATTTATCCAATTGAATAGCGGAGATTAACTCTACTTGTCGACTAAGCGCAGAGCGAGCACGCTGCCGGTACGTTGCAAGTTGAATATCATGATTATTGACTTGACCAAAATGTTGCGAATGAATACAATCAATTACAAAGAAGAGAGATTGAAATATAAAGCTGAGTGCAAGTAAATTAAGAATAACTTTGAACTTCATTGAGACCAGGTAATAGCATCTACTGATGATGAAAAAAACAGTACAATTGGTGAAGACATGCACTGGTAAATGACAATGAAAAGCACCAGAAGTGATCAAATGGCATGTGAATATATTTCAAATGGTCTCAGTAACCTTATGAGTGCAATCGATTGGCACTTGACAAGCGAGAGTGGCAGCGATCGATAAATCGAAGTTTGGAGACCAGAGGTAGACTGACGAGTAGCGGTCAGGCCAGCTTGACAATTCGGAGCCTTGCGGCCACGCGACCAGTCGACTTTCAAAGCAGATCTGATTGACCGCTCTCCTGATGCTCGTGCCAACCTTCTGCAAGCTACTCATTCCATTGATAGCTCGCTTTGTCACTACCATGTGCAGATCCGACCCGCCGTGACCATGAGAGAAAAGAGATTGAGCATTGACAGAGAGTGAAAGAGTAAATCGATCGATGAGGGTGAGAGAAAACGAAAGAGAAATAGCCAATTTACCACTTTCGGGTCCAAACAAGGAGAGCCAGGCAAGCTCAAAGCCTGAGTGGCAGCTCTATAAAAATAGCTCACTAGCAAACTTGCGTTTGCCACACTTTACCATCGCCAAGCTTTATTGAAAAATACGACAATGGGACAAATTGAGATTGGGATTTAAGAAATTATACGTTGCAACAATTGCATCTTCTCTTGAGAGTGTAGGAAGGTGTTAAGGGTTTGCATAATTTTGGGCAAAAACAAGGGGTCCGCTGAGTTTGCACCTTCACTGCTACGACGTTTTCGTCGGCCACTGGTGTTGACGCTGGTTGTGGCGGTCGGAATGAGACTGATACCCGGATTCGAGTTCATGTTGAACAGACTCATCAACATGAAGAGAAGTGGAATACCAAAAATAGTGAGACCGGCCACTACAAGCACGCCCACTGCCACTGCCTCGATTGGGCTAGAGAACATACTCGACGACACTAAATTGAATCAATACAACCAAGTTAATTAAGTTTGTCAAGTTAAAAAACAATTAACATTTTTGTGGTAGTTTAGTATGCTATTTTAGTATTACCGTAGTTTGAATATGGTGAACCGGTATACTGACGTGAGTGTCGATTGGTAGCCAAACTTGACTGGTTGAGGCCAAATGCGGTCTCCGAGAAGAACCATGAAATGAGCAGTGGAGCAATAGTTATCAATTGATTGCGGATTATACCCATTTTTACTTGTATCAGAATTTAGCGTCGAGTGTCTTGTCTAAGTAAGTCGCAAAACAAGAAATTGCAACTAATACATGCTAAATGACTTTATATTAAACTACATGCGGATATGTAGCAAGCCAGAGTGGTGTTCTGCACCAAAAAATTCCCAACAAAACCAAATCATATACATATATGTGGTCTTACAACAAACAATTGTCTGACACCATTGACTTTAGCTGGATCCCCCTCACTAGATTGGATGCCATTCTCGTCAACCAAAATGGTGAACGCTTCAATTAACCCCAACAAAGATTTGTAACGTTTCTTGAGTGTGTGGTGTGAATAGCGAAGAGAGTGATGGTTGGCAGCGACATGGAAAGTGGGCAAGCCTGCAGCGAAGCCGGATAGTAATGCTCGCTCGATGGTGACTCGATGCATGCTCGAGCAGTCCAACAGATAGACAGTGGGTGCCAAGCGATCGCCATTGGCGCGCAATTGCATCGATCTACCGGTGCAGCCAATCCTAATTATGGCAGCAATCGAGAGATCAAGTTTATGTTCACGGTGACCTGATTGAATCGAGCCACTACCGATCACATTGGCGCGTCACTCACAGGCCAAATAATTAGACAGCAATCAGTGATGAGGTTGAATGAACTCTCTCTTTTCTTTCATTCTTTACCACTCACTTGATTTATTTAGACCAATCATCTCAAGAGTCGCATGCAAAACAAAGTTTCAATGGAATAAATTATTGGTGCAATGGTGGTCTTGGATCAACCAGTAGACCATTAGATGGCATCAGACAATGGAGAAAAGGGTGTAGTCAACCAAACCGATTCATATTAGTTAGCACATCATTCCATCGATTGGCTCGTTCAAGATCTTCATTGCTTTTGAGAGCACTATTGTCAGAGTGTATCAGCGGCAAATCAAAGCTAGCGTGGTTTCTCATGTCGGGTACTTGACTGTGAACCTCATTATGAGACGATTCTTCTTGGTCACGAATCAATAGTTGATTGCCATAGTTTGGCACTTCGGTATCAATGTAAGTTAAGTGAGACATCTTGAAATCTTCTAATCGGGTTCGATGATTTTTCTTCGTCTTCTGACTTGGATTACCCTGGTTTGCTAATTTGGAATGAAGTTTGAATCCACTCACAGCTTGATCTGTGCCAAACTGGTCACTACTGGTGGACAGCACCTTAGGCTCTGTTTGGTAATTCACTGCTACTTGGCTAACTCTATTTTTTGCATTGCTGTGAGCTTCACTCGTATTGTAATTAGAGGAAGGTGAGCTCGTTTTGAAGTTATTTTGTAGAAAGCTAATAAAATCGATGGGCGAGAAAGTAGATGCTCGAGTTGTGGTGAGATGATCTGCTTGAGCTGACCGAGTGACGTTAGGGTGCTCAGTGGTTGTCTTGGCCTCTATCGGGTGAGGTATTATGCGGGCAGCATCGCCCACAACGCCTGCAGCCTGGCTTGTGGCCCGTTGACTCTGCCCGCCTGCACCGTTGCGCAACAATGTCTGCAGAGTGATCAGCTTCTGGGCATTGTCCAACAAACGCTGAACATCAACATTTGGCGCAGCAGTAGTCGTCTTTGGCGCTGTTTGTCGTTGGCGAAACAGGTTGCCGAGTGAGCCTAAAAGGGAGCCCGATGATTCCCCTCCAGCGATGGAACCAATTGATGGTACTAGTACTTTGCGAAATAACTCAGCCACCACAGAGTGCATCATCAAATCGAACTGATAACGCATCAGACGTGGAGCAAGAAACGACAGAAGCATTTGATTGAAAGAAAAAAATAAACGTCGGTCAGGTCCTCGCTGTCTGGAGCCAGGTTGAACGCCATGTAGATGACTCTTCAGTGGAGACCAGAAGCGAGTCCGCAATGGAACTCGGGTTGAGTGTGAGGCTGGGACCAATTCCGAATCGAGGATTGGCATTGAAAGCTGCCTCGGATTGGTGGTCTGGTTTTTCGCACTCTCGAGATGTGGCTCGCTCACTGTGCAACTAGATGGCAGAAAGTGTACTATAGTTGACAACAGTAAAACATTGCCTGTTGGAGCAGACGGTCAAGGGGTGTTCCAGACCAGAGGGCAGATCAACCTACCAAATCTCATTGTGGACCAGTGTAGTCATGTTGATCACTATCGCTAGGTTTCCGATAACAACCCATAAGCTCAGAGATGAAACCAAGAGACACTGATGTCACAATGTGAACGTCTTGAGAGCACAATCAGCAAATATCGATTGGCTCTGTCACTTTCTAGTTTTTGTATGCACCGCCTGATCGGTATTTCTCTTTCGTTCAGTAAAAATAGCAACGGTGCCATACTTGATTGAAAGCAAAGCCACAATTAAATTAATTTACTCACCGTTTGACAATCTATTTCGAATGCTCACCTTGCATAGTCGGCATAGTTTCATAATCCGTGTCTGATGAGTAGATGACAGTTGGAGGCAGCAAGCACTGTCACAGTTGTAACTCGAGTTTTGATCAACTCCGAACAACAGCCCGCCCACATTCAACTTACACACTGCACGCGACCTACTATGTGTGTGGGTATCTAATTATCATCTTCACCTACTACTATCCAATAATTAGTGAATTATTTACATACACACACACAAACACCCGAACCACACTGTTTACTTCGATTATTGAATCTCCACTACTTTGCAGCTCTTTTCCATTGTCTTTCACTCCCAAAATACCTACACAATCACTTTATCGGGCAGTGACTTTGTTTAAATAAAATTGTTGCTAACTAAAGTAGAATCAATTTAAATTGTTACCTTGCCCCTGGTAACCACAAATAACGCAATTATTTATCTGATGTTCATGACAACATGATTATCTGGTAGATTGCGAAACAATCATCAACGGATGCCATTCATCATTCACCTTAATCCGATTGAATTCAATCATGTTTAAACCAGATGTATGCCCTAATATTGACCGCCGTAAAGTATAACTATTCTTCAATAATTGAAAAGTGCTAATCTCTATCTAATATGTTATGATAGCTATAAATAGCCAGGCATTGATCGTTGACCGACAGAGAATCCTACACT
This sequence comes from Papilio phestus, assembly GCA_018231625.1. Classification (NCBI taxonomy): domain Eukaryota; kingdom Metazoa; phylum Arthropoda; class Insecta; order Lepidoptera; family Papilionidae; genus Papilio; species Papilio phestus. The sequence continues at coordinate 42,575 of DVQH01000033.1, forward strand.
GCAATCTATCATAAGGCAAATGGCAAAGTGTTTTCAAGAGAAAGAAGAGCTAGACGATATCGGTATTTATTCTATTTATACTATTAGACTGATTGATAATCAATCACAAGACAAAACAACAATGCAATCAAAATGGGAAAGAAACCAGAGGATCATTTAGGCTAATTCACTTTGGTGGGTCGCCGAGTGGAGTAGATGGTTTGAAAGCCTGATGATCGGCAGAGTAGACCGTAGATCGCATTGGTCAATTGCTTCTCGTTCTCCACTTGCTTCTTACCACGAGACTCTTGCTGCAGTACTGCTGAGGGCACGTGACGTCTCACCACAGCTATGTCTGCCACTGAAGATGTCCTCATCTCCACTTGGTGTCCCCAATTTCTCCAATTATCAACACAAGGCAATTTGGCATGGGATCTATAAAACTTGTGTTAAACAGTTATAAACTAGCCTGTAATGAGATAACTAGTTTCTGTGTTACTAGTGTGAGTCACTATAATTTAGAAAATGTTTTTGAAAAATCGTTAAAAACTAAGCGATTTATTTGTAATTGAAAAACAAATATAATTGAAAAATTCAACTATAATTTCGAGGGTTTTTCATAAACAGCTTGAATCCATATGCGATACATTTTCTTTTTATTGGCTCGATTAACTTGTAAGCGTCGATCGATGTGAAGGTTAATCTTGTTGAAGCCAACTGCAACAAGCAACTTGTCCACCTCATCCTCTTGAAAGAAGTAAGCTCGAGTGCCATCACCTCGAACATAGAAGTTTGATTTGATGCAGCGACCATTCTTGAATCGAGCCTGAGTCAAGTCGCAATAGCCATAATCCCGAAACAAAAGCTTCCCACCTGGCTTCAAGTGTTCAAAAATTTTTTGCAAAACATGAGAGTGGTAGAGGGGATCGATTGCAGATAGTACAAATATCATAGTAACTATGTCCAAGCACTGTGTGCCAAACGGAATATTATTCCACTTAGAGGTTATGTCCAAAACAAATGCTTGACAATGTTTCTCATCATAGAGTTTGTTTTCTTTCACAATTTCAACTGCTTTGTCAGAAAAGTCGCAGCAGTAGATAAACAAAGCTCCTTCTCGGTCGATTTCTATTAAAGGAAATACTGTGTTGCCAACGCCACAACCCAACTCCAAAACCAACTTTGGTGAATCTTTTCTATCTGGTTCCGGTAATAATTCTGGAAATTCAGTAAAAATCCAATGTCGATCTTTGAAGAATTTGTTTTCATGCTTAGAGTAGAACTTGTCCCAGTAAACATTTGAGTTTTCTTCAAGTTCAGTCGCCTTCTCATTTGATAGTTTCTCTTGGGAGTTAGCACTTATTTTGTAAACCACCTCCTGGTAGAACTCTTCATCCCAGCTGACATTATCCCACGCGTTATGCTTAAACACATCGGCTTGATCTTCAAGTAGACGATTCCCAAACTTGGTACGCTTTTCACAATCCTCAGATTCTGTCATTCTCGGACACGTGCAAGTCTGGTTGCAAACTTGTAAATATTAGACGACTATTTCCACACAAGGATTTACTAGGACTCTGCGATCACCTTGAAAAAGTTAACTTGCAAGTGAAGTTTTAAGTTTTCTTCTATGAATCTATTGGCTACTTGATTACTTATTTTGGATTATACATGTCCTCATTAAAACTAACAGTCATAATTTATTTTTATTTAAATATTTAGATTACAGATATGTGTGGATGTGTAACAAATTATTAACAATATAATATATATATATATACTCAATGTATACTAAATATGCTTCAACATTGTCTTTTGTTTTAAAAATTATTGCATTATATAAAATCAACTTACAGACGGACGCGAAAATGCCTCTTCGTACACTGTAGACACTAAACATGCTCGAATCGGGCAAAATTTGTATGACATTTTACAATTAAAAAGTGGATATTTTGGATTTAATACAAATGCAAACAAAATACAACAAATATCAATGTGACAATTCAGAAAAAATAAACATGTTATTAGGTAATTGCATAGTAGTACCAGTTTACAATGCGGAATGAAAATTACAATTTTAGGAAATATAAGCTGTGAGAATCACTGAGTGAGCCAAGACGCGTTTCTTTCGGTTTTGCAAAATAGCCATTAGATGGCGTGCATTCCATTTAAATTGTCGGCAGTTTTTTGCGAGAGTGGATGGACACGATTCAACAGTGTACTCAACGAGTGATTGCTTAGTCATTGTTTTAAGTGACATTTACTCAAGATGTTTGCTAAAATTTGTGAGAGCTTCCTCTACTGTTTTAATCCATGGCTTGAAATCATTGGCGTGACTGAGCCTACAGAGAGAAATCGGTGAAAAATGTATAAAACAGAGACATTGGACAAACTTACAAATCATCTAAGACGGTGCTTCGTTTGCGTCGGCGGCCTGCAGTCAAGTTTATGGTGCCTTGCGTGACCATGGTGGTCATGAGTGTTCCCATTAGAGGTATCAACAACGTGCCGAAGCCTACCACAATTACTAGTGGCACTATCCAGGAATAGTCGGATTTGCCATAAAGCTCATTGGAATAACTAGAACAAGATGAAGCGGTGTAAAGGTAAGTGCATGGGCCTTATGGTATGTTGGTAGCACCTACCCTTCCAAGTAGTTCCATCCACCATCATAGTTACGACTTCTTTTGGTGGACCCAAGGTGCGAATTGACCTTTGCTAGTAACTTTTCTGCGAGTTGAGTCAGACTGGTAGCGGTGGAATTGGAAGCAGTAGCGGAGGTGAGAAAAGTGAGCGCGACCAAAGTCGCCAGTGCCATAAGTCCCATCTCGTGCTTGGTGGGTCGACTTTGCCTGTAGCGCCACACGGTTAGTCACTTTACTACTGGTTCTCTCACTTCTTTGCCTAGTATTTATATGATCCCCAAATTCACTCATCTGGTGTGTCCTAATCTAGTAGTTCCACAGTGGTTTTTAAGGAATAAAGAACAAGACTTTTGTGCCCTAATTGGCATCGTTGCGCGCCATTCGAGCCATTCAACAGCGTCAAGTGTAGCGCGACGCATGCGGATCTCCACTGCCACAGTGCTACAATGACTTTCACATTGTGTCTTCCATATCCCGGTCTAGTCTGACAAGAACAAGATCTTCTAGAATTGCACGCACGACCTACAAAAGCATTTATAAAGTGCCCAGGATTCTCTTTTTTGCATTTGATATAATTCAACACCTTATGTCAGAACGTGATTGCATTTAATTATTAATTTTATTATTATTAGACAACATTGACCAGAGTTGCGCTCGAGCCAGATTGAATCCAACCAAGTCCATTTGGCCTTTTTGACCATTTTTGCGAACTCGAGCTCACCCCTGACTTTGACAAGTGTATTTTTATTAAAAATCATAATTTTATTTTATTATATATTTAAAGAATATTGAAAATTTATACATTTATAAATTTTTAATAAAAACATTGATAATTTTGATATTCATGGTAATAGGTGAAAAATTGTGAATTTTGTTCGATTTCGTTTTAAGAAGGGCTGTTTCGAATTGGATATGGCTTGTTGAAATAAATTAAGATTTGTTTTGTTGAATCTCCATGGGTTTCTTGGCCGATTAGTGTTGCCGCTTAGTAGTCGATTGGAAGTTACTAGATATGTCAAGAAAGTGCTGAACGATGGAATGAGAAAACTGCCTAGGCTGGACAGCAAAGTGACCGTTAGAATATCATAGATATTACCATCGGTGAAGAGACTTGTCTCTGGTATTAGGCTTTGCTTGCTGGACATAGTTCGATTTGCCATTTGTACCAGTTGGCTTGAATGCAATGACAACAGAAGCAACAACCAAATTTCAGTATTTTTCATAGCTGATACCAACTAGCAATAGCAACACTTGGAATGGCAAAGAAGCCAAAGATGATAAGACATCTCGCTTATATAGAGTAGAGTGGTGTCGTAGTTTTATATTCAAAGTTCTTAAGATGAGAAAGTGTTGCTTGCACTAATTATTTTATATGCTTTGTCTTATCAGAATGAGAAATGATTTGTATTACCCGTTGGTGGCATTACCCAAGTGAGACTTATTGAAATAAACGATCGCTGTCATCTAGTCTAGGTCATTGTGTCGGATGAGATGTCACCGCAATGTCATTGCTAGAATAGCAGTGATGCATAGCGTCACCCAACAAAGTGACGAGGGTAAAGCACTTGGGGTGGGTGGGGCACTACTAGCAGTACTTCTGCTCATCGCATTGACTTCATTGTGTTGAGGCACACTCTTGGTTCCGGTGGTGAGCAACCAAACATTAGATTGGAACACTAGATTATACCTCTCTGAAGCAGTCTTCAATTCCGCTCATTTGACCATTTGAGTTTGACACCGTAAGATCATTTTAATATCTCTAGTTGTATGTACAATCTTGGTTACAAGAATGTCTTGGCAATGGAGACTAGTGATACTGCATTTATGTTTGTTTGGTGCCGCGAGGTCTCTTTCCTCAACCCAATACTATGTGACACGCAGTGATATACAGAAACAGAGTACAAGTGTGCCCAAAGAAGTGCTTCATCCAGCCAATTCCAACCTGTTTTACATTGAAGAGGGTGGCTCTCACGAACTTGCCGAGTTGGAACACGAGAAACAGCCTTACATGGGTCACTACATTGCTGCCGAGAAGAAGCATTCCAAGTATTTCACTGAAGAAATCAGCTTTGTCATTGTGGTGGTTACGCTAGCTGTCTTCTTGTGTTTTCTCTCGTAATTGCTCTAGCAGTTACCACCGAATGGGCATTACTTGTTTTTTTTAATTATAGATCGTTGATCATTCCTCTTACTGTGCTACTACTCAATGGTGGTCTCTCCTTTGGTGGTCTCAACAGCATATTGCCAGCAGGTGGATTTGGCACTATTGGAGCCGGACTAATGGGTCGTCGACGCAGAAGCCTTGCTGATCACATCTCGCGTGATGAATCTATCAGCCACTATATGAAGCGTTTTGATGTAGCATTGGAAAAGTTTGAAATGAAAGCCTGAACTCACAGTTCACCACATTACTAGTTACTTAACTCTTTGGCACGACATACGGTTTATTTTACTTACATATATATAAATATATAAATTCGGTACTAATGGAGCTACTAAACCAAACCATTGCAACAAACTGCATTGATTTTATTTGGAATATATGTGTTAGTTTTGTCTATTTAATTTGTAGATTTTTTCTAAGGCACTGTTTAATTTATGGTAAAATTCGTCGCGTTGTTGATTTGTAAGTAAAGTGTCACTGAGTGAATCAGAGCTCATACGTCTGTTGGGCATGCGGAAGAGGTTGATAAGGGGAGTGAGAATGAAGCCAAATGGAAGAGTCCAGTAGGCCACTTCGAGAGTGTGCAGTATGGTGACCAGTAGAGCAGGGTCGGTGACGAACGCTGTGATAGCCGAGCGTGCCTCCATCTTGTCCTTGTGTAGTAATTGCACTAGTTTGGCCAGATTGTCCACTGAGGTGCGTTTGGTTCTTGATTCGCCGTGTGATACTCGATTGGCGAGTGTCATTGCCCAACTGGTAGGTGACAAGAGAAGAATAGTGACCAAGAGAAGTGAACCACGATGGGCCATGCTTGCTTGGTGCGCAACCACTAGTATAGCTTCTTAATGGCTTCTTCAAGCGGTGATACTTGAGTCGATCAATGAATGCTCTCCACGGTGGTGGCCAATGGTCACTGCTCACTTGGGTGGCAACTGCCCGTCTACTAAGCGCGTGCCAACTCTCTTCAGGAGAGATCGATTCGCATCACGCTTATGCCATAGACGAACATTGATGGGCAAACAATCATATTAGACTTTCGCTCTCTCTCTCTCTCTCTCTCTCTCTCTCTTACTTTGCTACCTGAAATAGAAAACGTTAATTCTATTTTAAGTTTCAAGATTGGGAATATCGATGAATGCTTTTAAACTGTAGATGTTGGCATACTGTCAGGAATTGGTTTGTGTTTTTAGTTATCTGGATTCACTTAACAGATTGACGAAAGTTTATTTGAATAACAAATTGGTCGCGGTGCTATGCTATTTGATCAAGGGTCAATATTTGTGTGTCCAACGCTGCAATGACACTATTTGCTATATCAGCAGCTGACCTTAGTGCGCTACCCGAGTGGGTCATCACTATCAGTGTTAGGAGCTACAAGCAATGCTTACCCTAAAGTGCATCGAGATGATGTAATGAAGGTTGTGGTGGGTCCCAAGCAAACGATTACGACGTGCACTAAGCATGCGACAATCACTGTGAATGGCCGGTAGTGGCACGGTACGCGACACTCTGTGCCACTGGCACTCTCCACTCTCCATCAAGTGTCCGTGCCGCTGGAGAAAACTGGTTTGCACACAGGCCAACATTTCTCGTCATTTCTTGGTCTACACACGCTTGCATATGGACTTCCCTTTTCTAATTTGAGCATTTGGGGTCACTGAGTAGTCTGACAGGCAGTAGACCACACTGGACACCACTTACCGGCACTGGACAACTCACACTTTAAAGAGACAAAAACATTTATTTGCTACAATTTGATTAAGAGGGAAACACTAGTGTTTTATTGAATGTGTGTTAGGTGATGCAAGTTGCGCTACTCAAAGCTGTCCAGCAGGTGACCGAATTGACTCAAGAGTGCTTGTACTCGTGACTCAAACTGATCGATTGGTGACAGTGAGCGACGGCGTCGTCGACGACCGGCCGCTGGGAAGAATTGCTACTCACAATACAGTTAGTCGCTAAACTCGGACAATTAACACAGGGAAACTTACTTGAATTAAATAGATTCCTATTGGTATTAGTGGCATGATCAGCGAAGAAAGACCAAGCATGCCAATAGTTGGGAGAGCAATCAAAGCTGTGGAACAGTCAATACTATAACAGTATTCATCTCTTGGTGTGATTTCTTTTTCTTACCTATGATGATTAAGGGATCTACCATGAAAGAGGCCGCCCGCATTGTAGGGTTATTGATTTGCAATGCATTCTAGAAAGGACCAATCAAATCAATTCTGGTTATGATTCACTTGTTTACACTTACTGTTGATGAGGTTTTCATCACTCCTGCTGTATTGATTCGATTTACATTGCCATTTGGTCGATTACTTGTACTGCTTGAGTATGTTTGCGCTTTTTTACTGCCCGAATCCACGTGAAAAATTAGGCAAAGCATTAAAATTGAACATATTGGAAAGTGAAAACTCAAATGATTTAACAAATTAGACATATCGTGGAGCTGGAAACGAGTGGTTTACACTTTACACGAATGGAGATGCGAGTTGGGTAACGAGCAACAACCGAGTGTCACCGATCTTGAATGCAAGTGACAATTTGAGGTGGACCAATTCGACCGTTGTTAGTTTTGTTTGAGATGACTGCAAGTTTTCGAGAGGTTTTGAACCATTTATCTCGTAGTGTAAAACAACAGATTTTATTGTTATGATGCGCTACAGTCACATTTTGGATGACATATAAAACAATGAAACTGAGGTGAGAACTCGAATATGTCCAATGCGAAGCAACGATGCAGTGAAGCGAAGTGCAATGACACAGGGCAAAGATTCTCGAACAATCTCGACTGACACGCTATGGGAATTGTCTCGAGGTTAGCTGGAATGTCGACTAGCGTTGAGAGAAACCAGTGGGATGATGAGGTGCATTGTACCATTGGAAACCGTTTGGATCATGCCTACAACAAGGCCATTGACACTTAAGCTTAGCCGATACTATCTTTATAACACACTCACCGAAGTTGTTGGCTATTTGCATGAGATAAAAAATACTTTTGATGCCTGAGGGAATCATGAGGACGACTGTGAGGATGGGAATTCCTAAAATGGTCAGCAGTTGCAGCAGCCAAGAGTGCGAGTTCTTTTTGATAATCCACACTTGACCGTGTCGCTTTGCAGGGAACAGTGTCACAGGGTTGATCTGCTTAGCCTGTGTTTCTGATCACCACAATCATCATCTTCAAGCTATTTTGGCAAAATCATTCTTACCTGAACTCATAATTATATTAAATGATGATCTTGCACTTGATAAATTGCAAGAAATTGTTAAATATGCGTTCACCGTCAAAACAGTATTTACTTTTGTTTAAGTGGTGGATTTGGCAGATGGCTACGCCACATTGCTCGTTTTCGGTTGAAGAGCATTTTTTGTTTTAAATTATGTTGTGTTTTGATTTTTTTACTGTTAAATTCTTCAAAGAGACACACAATTGAATCGATGTTATGGAGCAAAAGGTACATGATAATTGCACCCATCACTTGGTCGATCTTCATGATTTTATCTCACTTTGTTGCTGTTGTAGTTTTGTGTGGGAGACAAATCTAAAGCTGAGGTCTTTTATACTCTATACTTGGACTTCTACTAAGTAGCGTTGAGCAAGGCTGGTCAATGAAGGGTAACATTGCTTTCAGAGCCACTGGCATTCGTGAATGATACTATTAGGGAAACGAAGTAACCTAAATCAATTTTCACGAATTGTCATGCTACAATGAGAATGATCTTAAAAATAACTATTTTCGGTGGCAAAGTGCAATCACTGTTTTCGCAGCTCTTCAATGGTGGCTGCCAATTAGATTGCTAGATTGGCGCCGCTTGAAGCATTGTCACTAGCAACTGATCACACCAACTTGATAGTAGCTACCAATCGTTTTCAGCTATTTGGAAGATTCCAAAAACAACTTGCTTATAATAATTTTATTTGTTTTTTATTTCAATTTAAAAATTAATCTTAATATTTTTTTATTATAACATTTTTGTAAAATGAGTTGAAATGTACAATTTTAGATTTAGTCATTTGTACAGATTATGTTGTCAGAATGTGTAAAATATTGTTTAAAAATAAATAACTTACAAATATATATATAACAAGATTGAAGTAAGATTGAAAAAATAGTATATGTGGAATGAAAAACAAAGCACGGATATTGTCAGCAGTTGTTGAACTACTAATGCTGACTAATATATATCTATATGAAAATAATTCTGTTGACTATTTATTTATCTTTGTATTTGTTAGTTTCTTTTATCTTGTTCTTCAATTGCTTGCTGAACTCGTTTCAACAAAGGTAGAATTGACCATTGAGGTGCTATTTGTCTTTGAAATTGTGCGGAATCCATTTTTAAGTGTCCGAATGGAAATGCAAGTTCTATGATTATTCACGAGACCAAAGTTTGAGTACCATCAATAAAAGAATGATCTGAATGAGAATACCTTTTTCTAACAAGAAGACTCCCATAGCGAGAAGTTTGAAGAGAAAATATCCAAGACTGAAGGAAACCGCCATCGGTACAATGGCATTGGTCATGATTTGTGGGGCCGCTGTATTAATCATGTTATTAACGAGTTTCAAAGCAGATCTAGTGACAATGCTTACCATATAAAAGTGGATCCATTGGCATAGAAGATTTCATTGGAAAGAGTCGAGTTGGGATCATGTGTGGCAAACGATAGGCTGTGCCAGGATACCCTGCACCCGGCACCATTCGACTGTTCACTGGTTCAGTGGCATTGAGTGTAAGCACCGGGCAGTGATTTGCTACTAGGAGGGTGAGTAGCAGATAAACTATGATGTGATGGTGCTTTCCAGTGCGTTGCATCGTGTTTCACTCAGACTCAGCAGTGTGTAGATAATATTCTGTGCTTGGCTTCTATTACACTATTTATACTGGTCACTTTGTATTGTTTAGCTAGGGTGTCTCTTATAACGAAAAATATTACCCCATGCTGCAAAAGAGAACACCGGGCTATGGACAAACGAACATCTTCTTGCATGATCACCTTAGTTCCGGTCTATTTGAACAGGGTCGATAGGTCAATTTGTAACATGACGAGACCAGTAGCATTATATAAGATGGCCCTGTGACCATCAGTGGTCGTCATTGGCCATTGTGTTTTCCAGTGTCACTTGTTTTGAAATCTATTCAACCCACTCAAACGGTATGTATCTTTATTTTATTGATCTTTTCCAGTGACAATCAATATGAATATATATAGAGATATATAGATAGATTAAATAAATATTTGAGCTCATTATTATGATTCACATGTCAGGTTGACTTATCGGTTATATTTGTTTTCCATCTTATCAATAGCTTTGGCGAAGCGTATCAGTATATCTTGCATTTCATGCGCGAATGGGGAGAGATCGACGTTGAATGTTGATAGTGATCTACGAAAGGCGAGTCAATGAATGCGCCGCTTATTAGCTACTGCACTTACCTGTGTTTGCTTTCACGAAACAGAGTATGCAATCCTAGTAGTGTAATAAATTAGTTATATTTTCCAAGATTTGAGATGATCAAACTAGAACATACCAAGGGCTGGAACTAATAATGCTCCTAGTCCAAACATCAGCATGATAGGCAAGGCATTGGAAACCTGTGGTGGAGAAGACATTTATGAAAGTTAGGTTGGTTTAGTGCTATGTTTGCACTACTAACCACTTGGGGCACCAAAGCACTGAGAGAGCGGAGCAATCCTGTTGGTGGCTGCTTTGTTTCCACACTGGTAGAGTCGACCAAAGAAGTGAGTAGAGCACTGGTGACCAGCAGTGGCACGTACCACATCACCTTTCCACTAGGTACCATAGTTGTCTAGGGATTTGCAGTGCTAGTGACAAGCAGATTTTCCACGTACTCTCTTCACTTACTTCACTTTGCACTCATCAACACAGCTCACCACACTACTCTGCACCAGTCAATTAGGATGCACTACCAATTTATATCTTCTACAAGTTCGAGAGAGAGAAGCCAATAGCCAAAAATACCTGCCTTAACGGGCGCCTGCACTCGCTTAAGGTCAAGGGTTTCTCGGACATAGCTTTCTCAACCTTGCAACTGTGACATCTCATCAATTTTTGTTAGCCTAGATACTCTCGAGCAAGATTTCTAATTTTAGATGTTTATTTTTGCTCTATTGCTTTATCTTATATAAGGATATTTAGCATGGTTAGTGCTGCACTTATTCGTTTTCTTCTCTTTTTCTTAAATCAAAATTTTTTACGTTTTATTGTATATTTCAAAAACAGACCAATTGTTTAAAATTGGATTCAGTTAAAATTAAGCTGGGCAGTATTGGGGATACACTAATATTTCAACTGATTGAAACAGGTTTTAATTGTACATTTTATCGAATTCTACAAACAAACAATTTTTAGTATTTTAAAAATAGCTATTTGAAAGTTAGCTAAAAATAATAACAAGAGGTTTCAATACTAGATTCATTGGATGGAGTGAATGTTGAAGAAGCAAGCATGAAGGGTAGCCTCACTTGGAAATTGTCGAACTGTGTGATGGCAGTATTTCTGGCGTTGGCCTCTTATGTACAGCACAACGACGAATACCCTGTTTGGTGGATGTTGGTGTATGCAGTGCCATGCTTGGTCTGTCTCACCATGGTCGCCGATTGCAAGTCACTGCACAGCGCATCAATGCAAAGGATGCTCTACTTCCTTCTTCTCGGCTACTTTCTCTTCTCACTCTACCTCTTCACTCATGGAGTGCGCATTGTGATTGACACAGGTGACATTGACCTTCTGGCACACCAAGAAACCAAGGAAATGTTTGGCGTATTGATTGTCGAGACATGGCTTCTTCTCTGCACATACTTCGTCAATGCGCGACTTCCCTTTGATGCTCTAATGACTCGGGTTTTCAAATGGTCTATCGTCATTCTTAGTCTCTCACCTATTGCTTTGTGGCTTTACCATGGGTGTTTTGGGCAATCTACACCAAATGTCTCTCCTTTCAACTTTAACCTTACATCAACGAATGCTAGCCGAAACTAATTTTGTCTAATAACAATAAGATTGCTGTTTTAGATACAAGATGTATGAGTAATTTTATTTCGAGTTGCAAACCTCTCTTTATATTATCAATCTCAACAATATGTATAAATTGAAATTATTAAGTTGCTCTACTCTTAACTCATTGTAATGAGTCATTGATGAAAGTCATTATCGCTCTTTCCCAGTTTAGTGATTTTATTGACAGATGAGTCTTTCTTGATTTTAATTAAATTATAATAACATTTTTGAGAAACTTTAATTTGTGTTACTCTTCTATTAAAAATGTTCACATGCACTCAAAAAATCTCTTAAAAATTCAAATCTATTAATGTGGGTCCCGGTTTTAAAATTTTAATTGTTAACTTTCATAGGCTGTTCGCCGCCTAGCGCCAAACTGAAGTATCGCAAAAATCTGCTTTGAAAAAAAATTTAGCCTGAGCCCTCCATCTGTCGGCGAGATGTAATACTATGTATATACTGTGGTTTCAAAGCTTCAGAGACCATCGTGTCATAACTAGTGTGAAATAAACTAGGGCCTAGAAACTTAGAGTTTTTAGATTGATGTGCTTTGAGCAAATAGTCTATAATGAGTAAACCAATAAACATATTGCTAAAAAATGGTACTTTTGAAGTAGAAAAGAAACATGGGAACCAACCTAGCCCTCAAGTTACTCTTTCTGAAAAAGTATGAATAAAGGTTTGCCTGTTGCCATGGTCTGCAACTAAACTGGCAGATAGACTTAAAGCTTGATAGAGCTTGATGGCATGATAGCTTGACTAACTGCACGCAACGGTGGCGCTGTATATCGGGAGGGTGAACAGTTTGTGCTCTCCCTCTCTCTCTCTCTCTCTCTCTCTCACTCTCAACTGTCTGCTTGTTTACGCAAACGAGCGCCGTGTGAGATCAGTGTGGCTGTTTTATCCTGATCGACGTGAACACTCTATTCGTCTTACCGGTTGTTTCTTTCGTTTTCCAAAATGATGTCTCATCTGTCAAAGGCACTTTTCTTAAAGGTAACAATCTTTACTTTTCAATTTTGACGTTTATTTGTAATGATTATGTTTAAAAATTTGAATAGAACCTGAGATTGTCCAAGGTGACAAGCGGCAGTGTGTCACCGGGTTACCAATGTACCCAGCGATGCTTTTCAGCAGTGTCTCATTTGCCCGTGACACAACTGTCAGAAGAAGAGCAAGCCATCAAGGAGTTGGCATCTAAAGTTTCACGTGAAAAAATAGCTCCTTTGGTTCGTAAAATGGACCAGGAGTCCAAAATGGATCAATCTATCATAAAGGCCTTGTTTGAAAGCGGAGTAAGCTAATCGCTGTTTTTTTTAATATTTATAGATTTTCTAATTTATTTATATGTCAGTTTATGGGAATTGAGGTTGATCCAAAATATGGTGGAACCGGTGCAACATTTTTCTCTTCTATTTTGGTGATTGAAGAGTTGGCCAAAGTGGATCCATCTGTGAGCGTATTTTGTGATGTACAAAACACGTTGGTTGCGTTGAACTTTAAATACTATGCATCAGATGAATTGAAAGAAAAATATTTTCCTAAAATTGCTCAAGATACTGTATGTTTTTATCGGATTTTTTCTAATTATTGAAAACGCTTAACTCAAGGTTTTATAATGCAGGTTGGTGCTTTTTGTCTATCAGAATCTAGTTCTGGCTCGGATGCTTTTGCCTTGAAGACTCGTGCAGACAAGAAGGGGGATTATTATGTGATAAATGGCTCTAAATCATGGATTACAAACGCTGGTCATGCTGGATTTTTTATTGTATTCGCCAATGTTGACCCTTCATCTGGCTACAAAGGAATCACTTGCTTTGTAGTTGACCGGGATACGCCAGGCTTGACTGTCTCCAAGAATGAAGATAAATTGGGAATTCGTGCTTCCAGTACATGTCCAGTTATATTTGAAGATGTTAAGGTGCCTGCATCGAGCATTCTCGGTCACGTTGGCCATGGCTACAAGTATGCAATTCAAACCTTGAACGAAGGTCGTATTGGAATTGGTGCTCAGATGCTCGGCTTAGCGGAAGGTGTTTTTGAGCACGCTGTCAAGTACACCTTTGAGCGTCAGCAGTTTGGAAAGCCAATCTTTCAATTTCAGGTACCTTGACTGGTAGCAGCTGAGTGCGTCATTAACTGTTTCAAATTGGCCTACAGGGAATGCAACATCAAATTGCCCGGGTGGCCACTGAGATTGAAGCGGCCAAGTTGTTGGTTTACAACGCAGCTCGTCTTTCCGAAGCCGGCAAGCCGTTCATCAAAGAGGCAGCCATGGCCAAATATTACGCCTCTGAAGTTGCGGCTAACGCCGCTTCAAAAGCCGTAGAATGGCTCGGTGGAGTCGGATTCACTAAGGATTATCCAGTGGAAAAGTTCTACCGCGATGCCAAAATTGGCCAAATCTACGAAGGAACATCAAATATTCAGTTGAATACGATTGCCAAATTAGTGAGCACTGAGCTGCAGTGATCTAAGTTGCACATTCGACTGGGTGCTATCTCGGCGAGCTGTTTGATTCCAGGCACCGATACACTGCCCGCTCGCTCTGGTCTCAATCTGCATGTCAATCTCTAGTGATGTGGATAAGCTGCCCTGTTGTTGACTTTAATTAAAAGGCGAATGATCGAGAGGCGCCCGTCGAATCGATGTAGCTGCCTCAATCGACAGGCCCATTTGCCACTTCATTGCTACTAGTGCCTTGTGTTAATTTGATAGTGCTAGTGCAGAGTGAGTGTCTCGCGGTCGCTCGGGGATCGACTCGTGACGAGTTGGGTGCGCGCGTTGCCAGATCTCTGTCTCCCTCGCGTCTGCCAAGCACAGCTTCCAATAACAGCTGTTCAATTTTAGTGAACGAACCAACCGAAATTATTATAACACAGTCTCCTGGGGCTGGGTCCAAATAGAAATAGAGAGATTAAAAGTGAAGTTTGATATTTATGGAAAGATTAGAAGATAAAAGTGAATATAATTGGAAAATTGGGCCGGGAGAGATGGAGCTGAGTGGGTGAAAAACGTTGATGCGAATTGGTGAGCTGTGATTTCGATTTGCACTAAGCTCGGCACTGCATTAAGTTGGTAATTTATTGATTCTCCCCTGTGAGATCAGAATTAACGAGAGTGTTGCAGAGTGGTCAGAAAGACAGGCCAAGTTTATTTCTCGATCAAGTCGATCGAGTTAAGCTTGCTTGTGACTCTTAGTATTGTACTGTCTCGAATGACATTCTCCCCTCGGGCAGCATTGCCAACAATGGCGATAGTGAAACAGGGTCGCGTCACAGAGCCCACTGTCGCTCAGTTGTAGCTTACATCATGCTAGTGACTTGACCTGATCCGGTGAAAGAACTCGAGTTGTGAATTGGTGGAGAGAGTGTCACTGGCCCTCTACCGAGTTGTGAAGCTATGAGAAGCGAGTCAGCGTGATAGGTAGAGTGTTTTGCTGCTTTGGTCTCCACTGCACTACTACGGTGCCATCGGTGCGTGCATGAGTGTTGCTCTCTGTTGAGGTTTGAATTAATTTTGTTTGCTTTGCAGTTGCGGTTAAGAGTCTTTTGAAAAGCACAATTGCGGAATGTATCACAATGAGTGAATTAATTCTACATTATCGCGTCTCAATAAAGTCGGTGGAGAAGCAAGCAGCAAACAAATCACGATTGGACCGCTGCAACAATGGCGCGCCCTGCCACAAGGCGATGATAGGACAGCCAATTGAGACGTATGGTGGTGCCAGTCAACTGGGACCTGCCAGTACCGTAGTTATTGAGCCAGTAAATAACACACGATTGCAAGATTGTGGTTTGCAAGTGGTGTTGGAAAGCGGTACCTGACATAACTGATAGTGTCACGCTTGCTTTGTCTTGCAGTGGGATCCAGCTACAGATCGAGAGTGCTCGCATGAGTGCAATTAGCTTGTCTGAGAGCTACTAGATCATCGAAACCTCAGTACGACGATTTGGACTACTTATGGCTATAGTAGCTAGCAATCTGGCTTGCTCAGTTGTAATGAGTGGTGGTCATTGAAGTCGCTTTGACTGACCAATTAATTAAGGAATAGAGTCGATCAACAGTGAGAGAAAGCATTGAAAGTGAATCATGGATCGGTGCGCGCAACGATGCGTACCAGTCATCACCATTAGGAGAGTTGGCAACCACGATAGCAGGCGGTCGACTCGCGATGGCTATCATCGTTTGGCCAAATGTGTACCATTAATAATTGAACTCCTCACTACACTACCTGCTGGTAGGGAGCACATTCCGCTATTAGCTGTATTGCTACAAAACAACGAGATCGATTTGGCACATCTAGTAGTTTTAAATATGTGCTTTGTAAGCAGAGTGAGTGGAGCGAATTAATTAATGTCCGGGTGATGAGGGCCGAGTGGCGAGTGCGTGTTGTCGGTGGCGCACTTCACCAATGTCTCGTCTGTGGGCCACTGTCGGCAGTGCGCCCTATGGTGAATGGCTGGTCCCATTGTGAGCCTTGTCTCGTTGCTAAATAGATCTCTTTTTCCTCTCGATTCAATTCAAAGTCTATTATCAGGCAAAATAGCTCATTGAGTTGGCTGAGTGCTCTAATAGCCACTATTGAGTGAGTGTTCCCGATGCCGCAATATATAGTCACTAAGTCAGGCTCTATAGATTAGGAGTCAATAAAACACTGTTATTCTTTGCTTCGCTGCCTAGACAAACAAACTATTTTCGATTCACCATTCAATAGGCAATTTTAAACATATTATCGTGAACAAAAGCAAACAAGCGTTCGGCAAGGCAAGCAAATTGATGAATTATTGATTTGCACTATTCACACCGCTCGTCTTGTTTGAGCCAAGTGTGTTCGGTGGCTCACAGAAGCAGCTCAATTAGATTTGGTTTGATGTAATCCGAGACCTGCCGCGAGTTCTCAGTTGGTGCCCATACACTCCCGGCTGGGTTTGTTGTCTGCCGTGCAGCCACTCAGTCGGTTGTGAGTTCTAGTTTTGCCCATAAAACTCGTACGTGCTCGAAACTTATTTAATGTATAATATACTCAAATGTGCTCTCAAAGGACAACTCGTTACTTTTGGTGAAGTTTATTTATACTAAATATAAAAACAATGAAATGAGTGCAAGTAATTAGAGTGAATCCATTTGGTAAAGTGGGTGATCAATTGGATAAACGGAGCCTGAAGCAATGCTCTCTAACTTGCTCACCGCTTTGACCGGTGGACAACTATTCTCTAGCCGAGTGGTGATTGCCAAATCGCATGAAAGCCGATTTGGCAATCACCACTGGCCATCTATGTAAGGCTAGTGCTCGTTGCTGGTCCGCCGTCGATCTGTAACAGATTTGCTTCACTTATCTGTTTCATTTTTACCCATACAGGCAAGATTTGCAATTTTAATCATTCTAAAAGAGATGACAAGCGTCTAGGACTTGAATCTAATAAAATATAAATGGTCTATCAAGAAGCGCCAACAAAGTCGGTGGGATGAGTGGGCCCTACATTTCGATTACGTGTCGATGCTGGGCAAATTGGTGATCGGGCAAGTTGGGCGGCCGGGTGGTTGTTTGGCTTGTTTGGGCCAAGAGGCACCGCACTAGCTAGCTAGCGTGCTCTTGTGCAGTTGTGCTTGGTGGTGGAGTGAGGCGCTGCGTGCGCCATATGGCATTGTCAAATCGATCCAATCTCTGATCTTCTTACGCTGCCGCGTCAAATTGTTTCATATCCATTTAGCGATGCTTGCCGTGTCGCGGCATGTCGTCAATAATGGTCCAATGGCATTACTCCCTAATATGATAATGATGTCCGATTAGGGCTTGTCACTACAGATCCATACTTGATGCAAGCACTTTCTAAGCTTTTATTTTCTTATATTTGACAATAAAATGCATATTGAGGTGTCTCTAGACCTCAAGCACGGCACTAGTGTCAATACTGGCCTCTGGCCGTTCTCTAAAAGCACCAATTCTTTGGTTCACTCGAGTGTTTGGCTGCATGCACTTCGTGGCGACACTAAACATGGCAGTTTGTTGGCAGCGCTACTGGCGTGCTAGCACTCAGCTAATATCGCCGCAAAACATGTGTTATGATTTGATTGAGATTTATTAAGATTTATTCAGTATTACTTTCCATTACGTTTACTTACATATGTCAATTTATTTTGATTACATTTACTACTCTGATGGTCTTGGAGAATCACCCGAAGCAAGTGTTGGAGAGTGTTGTGTCAGACATAAATCTCAATGCGACTAGTCGACTAGCATCATTGACTCGGACGGTGGTGGAGTGGAGAGAGCACCCTGGCGTGTCGTAACTCACGTCTTGCAGTTGGAGCCCGGGCGGGCAGTCAGCCACCTCGATTTATGCTCAACCTCCAAGTTCCTCAGATCTGCTGGCTAGATAATCACCCTTATTGTTGTGGATTAGCTACAAAAGCCGCGTGCTAAAATGACATTTTAATAATTTTATCTAAATTGGATTGAGTTGGGTGTGTCAGTGGAATAGCCACTTGGAAATTGGCTAATGATGATGCGAGCCGTCACATCGATCCACTGGGCGTTTCGCCAGCTGCTCTAACAGATCGTTGGCGGACTAGCTATTCGCTACCGTGACGCCTAGGTGTTCTCCCTACTCGTCAGTGTCGAGCCTGCCACCACTCAATGCAGGCAATGATCATGATGGCTGTCGCGTTTAAAGGGCAGAAAATTGGATTTTAAAAGTCAACAAGGCAGTGCAAGTGCGAGTACGCTAGCCTAAGTGGAGTAATTGAATCGGCGGAGCGCGCCGCGTGACGCTGACTCCACCCTGTGCTATAGCTGACATTAGCGCGACTAGCACTAACTTGCTGCTCGGTGATATATGGGCTCGCACCCAGCCAAATTGCTCAAATCAAGCTTAATATAAACTGAATACGTCAGTCAGATTGTATTTGAACCCTTATATGGGTATACAATTAGATTCGTTTGGAAAAGCAACTCCCAGATTGGTTTGGGATATTTCAAGTTGAGTTTTTTCGATTCACATCTAGTAATGAAATTTTGTTTTAATATTGTTTTATTTGCCAAGCAAAATGTTAAATAAATAGTAAAACAATATATGACATAGATAAAACCGAGAATTAAACTATTCTGTTTGTTACCGATTAAAATAAACTTACTTCTTGATAACTTGTAGTTGTGTTTTATTTTCCATCACAATTTCCATCATCGTCTACCTTTGGCAGTTGTTTTCTACGAGTTCAATTGCACAAGATTAAAATTAGTTTAAGAAATTAGACTAATATTATTGTAAGATATCCAATCGAAGATAACTCCGAGAGTATTTTAATTGACTTGCCAGCATCCTGATTCTTGGTTCCATAATCAAGAATGCCGAAGCACAATAACTTTTCAGCATGTGTAACATACTTTCTAATGGTTTCATTTTTTACCCGCTTTTTCGCTTGGCCAGTTAGACGTGATGCAAGCTAATTCATCTTGACCAACCTCATATCTAGTTTGACGTTCACACGTCTTCCCAAGAAGGCACAACCCGTTAAACAACTAGTGCGATTTAATAATCAAACAGAAAAAAGGGAGGACCTTAAAGTCCACATTACAATTAGGAAACGAGGAAGAAATGTATACATACTTTCAACTCCCCTTTTTTTCTCCTTGTCACAAGAATAGGCGACTCAACAAAAACTCTCAATAATTGCTAGAAAAAAAGGGTAATATTCTCATACATACCTGTTTCAATCTCAAAAGTTGACTAATTTTAATTACTTTGTAAAAACTATCTTGTTCTAGTTGTAAATATAAACCCTCATAGATCCTTGAAGTTCCATAGCTGTGTTGGGGAGGTTAAAACAAGCCCATTCTAGAACGAATTTGCTCCTGACTGAAATTCTACCTCGTTTGGGCTTGTTTTTTGACTTTAGGTTGAGTGTGTTCGGGGAGGCACGCGCGCGCACTTGGCCACACTCGACCAGCCACTGCACGATCGCATACCGCAATGTACCAGCTTGGTACCAGCTTGCCAAACAGTCCGATACAAATTAGATTGGTTTTGAGTGGAGCACAAGGCAAAAGCGCCCGATGCTTGATGGCACCGATTATCGGCGTTGGTCGCTTGTGATGAAAGCATCTAGCGTGAAAGTACTTCCGAAACCACGAGCCGAGCCACGCCAAGCCCACTCAATTAGCAGAGGGGCGGCTTGCCCACAGCACGACCACAGATGTCTCTTCATACGACCCTGCACCATTCACTTCACCCTATTGCTTTTAGATAGACAGAATGACCTCAGTCACTACTGCTCGCCTGATTGCAGATGGCACAAACTTATCACTTAGTCTAATAACTTACCTTAACTCACAGGTAGTTTGCTGATTTTGTTAATGGCACTAATTGCACTGGGTAAATTCAACTTGAATGGCCAATTGAAGGCAATCACTTATGTTTTATTTACACCACCCTACGCGGTAGCTGTTTTGTAAGCTATGTATAGAAAAAACATTTTAAGAAATTTGTATGCGTGGGTAGTTTAACTTTTTCAAACTATTAACTTCTAGTTCCTGATTATTATACTTGATTGACATAATACTCTTGTTGCGCGAAGACATTGGCGTGAACTACTTGTTTTAGAGGATCTAGCCCATGGGGTTGAAAGACGTTATGGCACAGAACACAAAAATTCTCGCATACTTTTTTGTTGATAAGTCAGTTTTTAATGATATCTATTTAATAAAAATAATTATACTACTATTGGTCACTAAAAGTTATAAACTAGTTTGCAAACAAAAAATAAAAATAATATATATCCACATATATAGTCCATAAGCCTGAGGCATTAGTGATTCAATTAGCAATTAGTAATTTAACGCAAAAGTTAACCAGAAGTGATACCGCAAATCAGATGAATAGCTGACAGCAGTAATTAGTTGATGAGAGGCCGGATGTGCAAAGCGTCAGATTGTAGGACTCCAAAAAGCCAGAGGCAAATTGTGAAATGCGGCGCGTGTTTGGATCCAGTCATCTTTTAACGAACAATATCACAGCATGATTGCTTGCATAAGTTGGCTTTTGTGGAGTGCGCCAACCAATTGACAAGTTTATATTTAAATCATGCATTCTCCGCAAATTGTCTTTTCAATGCCCGCTTACATTAGGTAGACACTTTGGGTGCGCAACGCAAGCGAGCTATTGCCCGCCATTGGATTGACTAGTACTTGACATCTCTATTGACCCAGTACAGACCGAGTTGAAAGGTCCATCTGTTGGGTAAAACTTCGTCAACTCCCATGAGTGGGCTGAGTTGGAAGTAAGCAACAAAGTAGTCATTTATCGCAGCGTGTTATCTACAACGAGTTGCCAAAAGATTGACAGACGATGGTGAGCCAGAAGAGTGAGTTCTCGATGAGGGAAATTGATGCCTCGCTTGCCTCAAGTGGGCCGTGTGAGTGGCATAGCCAGGGTCACTTGGCAATGAGCAGCAGCAGTGACGTGCAATCGGAGAGCATACCGGATTGTGCCCTCAGTTCGCTAATGGTGCACTAATCGCGCATCCTCGCCGAACACGAACCGCACAATTCATTAGTGTCGCGTTACCGAGTGAGTTCTGCAGGTGAATAGCTGAATAGGTGAATTGCAACTAGACCTTGCGGGAGTCTGGTGACTCGATTGTCTCCACCTCGTCCACTAATATTTCTCACTGGAATGTCCCCAATTAGATTGACTGTCGTTTGATCAAATGTACTCCACCTCGAACGCTATCAATCAACTCAACAACTAGCTTTTCAGGCGCATGTGCCCTCCCGTGTCTACACATCGTAGCTCGGTCTGCACATACTACAACTACTCATTTTCTTTAGTTGAACTTTTACTCGAATTTTAAGAATATCTTTGTGAATGTAATTTTGTATTCAACTACAATAAAAAAGTTTTATGAATACCCGGATAGTTCTATTGTGAGATTGTTTGAAAGTGCCTTTCTGGAATATCAAAGAAAATTGTTCAATTACTGAATAACATATCAAATGTATTATTCTAAGCAATCTAAAAAATATTTTTTATTTAAAATGACTAGGCAAACTTCAAACAACTTGTATATTGTTTGCATTGGCTTCAAGCAAAAAAATTTGTCATTTGGGCAACGACTGCTTAACCCTTTCGCTCCCGAAGGCGCTATCGGCACGTATGTGTCCCGCTCATTCAATCAGCAATATAAGGCTTATCTTTTACTGATAACCTTTGGGATTGAAAGGGTTTATGTAGGGATCTCATCTTAATCCAATCAAAAATCGAATTGGAAGAAAAACAACACTTTAGGACCAATTATAAAGTTACTTTCGTAGATAAGCGCAGTTTTTTCGGGGGTTGGATTAAGCTGAGAACCCTAGTTTATGGCTTTAAATTAAGGTATTTTGGCATCCTAGTTACTAAAAGTTAATTGTTTAATGTAAGAATCATAGGAAAAACCAATCTTAAAAGAAAGTTTCTAGAAAAGCGTTACTTTGAGAGTGATTCTTAGCAAAAAAACTTCCATTAAGAATTCTTCTATGAAAATACACAGGGTCGGCTTTTTCTACGATTCCTATTTAATGTAAGAATGTCACTACAAATACAGCTTTAGTAAGGAATGATTCATGAATCATGTGACTCGTCGAGGGAGTGAGGTGTTTTAAAATTTTCTGATATTCTTTCATTATACAGTGCTTTTCGGTGACTAAAATGGTCACATAGAAGAGGTAATGGAAATTGCCACTTTTGCGTCACAGGATTCATGAACAATTTCTAAAATTTAATAAAACGTTTATTGTAAATATCTCAGAATCCTTTTTCGATAAGTGGCGCGGTATGTTTGTGGGATGAGTTAAAGGAAAAACAGGAGTAGCACAAAGACTTTGATTACAAGTGGTAAGCTATCAATGGACGGGTCATTAGTGTTGCGCTATCCAACACAGCACCAATGGCTAATCAGTGACAATCCAGTTAGACTGCTTAGAGTGGGCATGGCACCACTTACACGGTGCAGTGCACCGTTTCAGTGGTTCACTCACCAGTAGCGCAGTGGTGCACTGAAGGCACATGCGCATCTTCGTCGACTGGTCGGCTCACTGCGGGCAACTTTTTAGATAACGATAAGGTACATGGGATTTCTTTTCAACATATTACTCTTTGAATCATTCGAGGTAGATTGGTAACTTGAACAACTTGAACTTCAATAAAGCTTTTTTCAGATCAGCCGATAGCGATATTAAATCTGCATAAATGATTTAGTCGAGATTTTTAACTGTATATGATTTGAAAACAGATTTGAAAAAAAACTCCACTTAAATAGGGATCTCAGCTTAATCCAATTGAAAATCGAATTGGAAGAAAAACAACACTT
>DVQH01000034.1:0-65361 GCA_018231625.1 Papilio phestus
CTCTCTCTCTCTCTCTCT
This sequence comes from Papilio phestus, assembly GCA_018231625.1. Taxonomy (NCBI): domain Eukaryota; kingdom Metazoa; phylum Arthropoda; class Insecta; order Lepidoptera; family Papilionidae; genus Papilio; species Papilio phestus. The sequence continues at coordinate 19 of DVQH01000034.1, forward strand.
CTCTCTCTCTCTCTCTCTCTCTCTCTCTCTCTCCTACCCGATCTATCATATCCCTGGAGTGAGCGAGGTGACTTTATGGAGGAGAAGAGACAATACAAAGAAAGTCGAGACGCGTTTTTATTTCACTTTGCCCCCTCTCTTCCACACTCATTCGACTGCTTGGGTTTGTTTCACCTGTGTGCTGCTCTCTCTACAATCAAGCGATCGCTATCGAGTTAGAGAGAGAGAGAGAGAGAGAGAGAGAGAGAGAGAGAGAGAGAGAGAGAGAAGATGCTAACTTGCGTTGCCATCAATTAGACCAGAGAAAGACAGAATATGACGCGTTAGTAATGCTACTAAATGCCAACCTGCCTAGATGCAGCACCATAGTAGAAGCTGCAGCAGCACCGGTTAATGCAAATCAATTTCTCGTTTTATGTGGTCAGTCTACACTTACTTTACCTATCTCTCTCTCTCTCTCTCTCTCTCTCTCTCTTTCTTGCAACCATCTAGAGCCATGCATCCATCCGGTCTGGGCGCACCAAGTCATTCAATCGAGCCATTATATTCTTTTGCCCCCTCTCTCCCTCCCCCACTCTTATCTCACCCTTAGTATCTCTTTGCTCTCTCTCTCTCCCTCTCTCTCTCTTGCATGTGTCTCAATAAAAACTTTGAAAGTATCTCTCTCTCCCCTACACCTATGACAGTCACCGAAGTCACTGTTTTATCGATTTCTTCTTCTTTGCTCTCTCTCTCTCTCTCTCTCTCTCTCTCTCTCTCTCTCTCTCTCTCCTCCGCACACCATCGTTTGGCCAAGCCGGTCGAGTGTCGCGCTCGCGCCACCATAGCTCCGAGACGTCACTTCATTCATTTTTATTAGGCACTCGTCATCTTTCTTTCTCTCCCTTATATACAACAATATAAGAGAGTGAGAGAGAAAGAGAGAAAAAACAGAACAAAAACATAAACAAGTTAAAATATTTTCATTTGAAAATATATTAAAAAACAAACAAATCGACTCGAGTGAGTGAGTGATGATGATAGTGGTGGCTGTAGACTCTCTTTTCCATCGCCCCCTTTTCCCCCTCCACTCTTCGACACGCACTCAATGAAGAACGTGCACCCAACAGTTAGTGAGAGAGAGAGAGAGAGAGAGAGAGAGTCGTTTTTGTTGTGATTTATGACTAAACGGAATCGGTGGGCAAGCCCATTGTCACCCGCTTAGTAGCTGGCGCTAATTGGTCAGATTATTCGCACCATTAGGTGCTATTTCAATCAAAGGGGAGAGAATCTGAGAGAGAGAGAGAGAGAGAGAGAGAGAGAGAAAAGGAGAGGCGGGGGAGAGAGAGGGGGAGTAAGTAAACAGATTTGTGTGATCTGGCGTACGCACTCAGCGTGGCATCCCATCGTTTGCTTTTATGCTCTTTTGTCTTGTACTTGGAGTGAGTGCATTACAGTGAGTGATAAACACAAACGAGCGCACAATTAACGTTTTTCACTGCTTAAGATCTCAATTCTCTCTCTCTCTCTCTCTCTCTCTCTCTCTCTCTATTTCTTCTCTCTTCATTTTCTAGCAAGCAAGTCGATTGCACGAGGTGCAAATTACTCAGGAAAGACTCGAGAGAAGAGGTAGAGAAAAATAAGTGAGAAATAAAAACAGCAACAACAACAAATAGAGAAAGAATGAGAAGATGCTTCACAGCGAACTTTAACCTTATACCCTCTGAGATTCTGAAAAATTTGAGCATGTTAATTCCAATTCGCACACAAAAAGAGCGAAGGGAGAGAGAGAGAGAGAGAGAGAGAGCGAGAGAGAGAGCTGTCCTAGGATTTATTACTGCTATCTTTGATGACAAACAATGCCGTTGATGCGGTTGAGAACCTTTTTGTCTCATCACTCTCTCCCTCCCTCTATCATCCCTTTCTTCCTATTTTTCTCATCTCTTTCACTCTCTCTCCCTCTTTCAGTCACTCACTCTCTTTCTCTTTCTCTCTATAAATAGATCAAATGACCTAACCGAATTTTGTTTACTTCGCAGTCCTAAGACTTCTTTATTTAAACACACACTTTTATCAAAACTGTATTATTATACCATATTGTTATATATTATCAAAAACAGAATACAACAAATACTCGTCTAGCAAAGTAAGCTATATGTTTAAATAATAAACAAAAAACGTAGTTTTTATTATATTATCAGTTCATTTTATGTTATTATTAGTAATAATTATATAAAATACTTGCATCAACATCAGAAGCACACATGTATTTCTGTTTTATTATTTTATTTAAAATGATGATGATGAAGAATTCTTTATTGTTATTATTATTATTATTATCACTCAAATCAGACAATCCTCAAACAAATTATCATTTCTAAAATGTGTTAATCAGCACAAAAGAAGCTTTTGTTTGAAAAGTTTTTGGTTGCCATCGTTTCATACTTTAATTTTAAAAAGCACATGCACACACACACTTGAGAATTAATAATATTTTAGCTTTTTTGACACAATACTTGTGCTGATTTTTAATTAATTTTGAATTACACCATTTTGATTTGCAATCTTGTTGCGTGGAATGTCGAATTCAACGCAACTTGTCATAAATACGTCAATGCATTTGCCCTTTGTCTGTCTATCTGTGTCTATCTAACCTCAAAACTGTGTCTATGATTATTATTAAAAGTAATAAAAACATAACGCAAACAAGGTGCATAAGTTGTTTATTTCTGTTATTTTTGCTAAAATATAGCAAACTAAGCTAATATGAGAAGCCAGGGATCACCAAGATCAGTGTGGGCGGTATGCCAAAAACAACCGAATCATTTGAATCTTGGGCAATCTTAGATTACAGGCCAAGATTAACCAGTTTATTTTGGTTAATGCCAAGGGGGTTCAAACTTTGAGCTTGTTTACATGCTATGGTTTGAAAGTGCACTATGGTGAGAGAGAGGTGTGCGATAGATGCTGAAAGTGGTCTTTGAAGGTTGGCTCGAGGCAGTGAGGTAAGTGGAGTTCGGTGTCATCGCTCAGCACATCGGCCCACGCCTCACACTAGTCAAATGAGTCTGAAGGCGAAATAGCTCGAACACCAAGCGCTAATCGGCACCTCTGACAGTGATAAGTGGAGGGCCATCGGTGCTCTCACCTGTCACGCGCTCTCGGGCGCCATATTGTTCACTTGCAGTGGACTTGCTGGGATCACTCAAGCTTAGTGTGGCAGGCGATGATCAGCCAGATGATACTGGACAGTCTGATCGATGGCTGCCAGGTCGGATTCACGCGTCAAGCCACTTAATTCAATTTCGCTCTCCCCCCGCATCAACGTCGCAGGTGCCTTATCGATGGGTGCTAATGCGATCCGCCAGATAGAGCACTTGCGATGGCGAGTGTGCGCGGGTGGGCGTCCAGTGTAGCGCGATTCGTCATAACACGTGTTCCTTGGCCAGGTCGGATGTATGCTTGGTGGTGAGCTCAAATCTCGCCTCGAATCAGTTGGGTGACGTGCTTGATGTGTGTGTGCCTCTGCAGTGTCTCTGCATCCATAAACCTTGCTAGCTATTACCATAAGCACACAACACTGTGATTGTGGGCAAACTGAACAAACACACACGCACACAACATCGCACGCCTAGGTGAGTCTGGATCAGAAAAGATCTGGCTGCGGTTGCCACTATCTGACCCATGTTTTCAGGCCTCGACAGTGACCAGAGACAAGTGCGGCCCAGAGGCACTGTTTCTTTGCATTTAGATGTAAATGAGTAGGTAGGTCCGTGGTGTGCTCGGTAGCTGTAGCTCGGTGTTGCACTGAGATTGCCTCACTCGCCACTAACCAAACAGGGTACACACCACTCGGACAAGACCCAACACGACTCGATTCAAATGCTAATGTCACTGGATGGCACTGTGCCAGCACTGTTTGGACAGTGCTCCGATGTGCACCCCTCTTGTTTTCGCCATGTCCCCGCGAGTGTTTCCATTTTAAAGTTATTATACACTGGCAAAGAAAGACACGGGCACGAATCGATGCCTTGTCCCCAGTGACATCCGACTCCACTTTGTTTAGATGCCTCCACTTGGACCTAAGCGCTTCGACGCACCACTCTTGGATCACTTCCAATCACCCCTTGCTTGGCAGCCTTGCAAACAAACCCACTGGTCAGGTTTAGTTTAGTCAAGAAAATCACACTGAAACAATGGTTCACTATTCGACCATTCCCAAATGATGGACAATATTTTTAAACGGATTTTTTTCGGTTAAATTTTAAGCTTTGTAATTATACATTTTCATTTATTTGATTTATTTAAAAAAACTTTAAATTGCCAAAATAGTATAAACTTAATAATGATGGGCAAGTGACATCTTAATACAATAAAAGCTTTGATTGGCACAAATACCACTCAGGGCACGCACTGCATTTTATGGCTGCTCATCATCACTCTCCAAAGAGTTGACTTCTTTTGTTTTCTATATATTGACAGAAATTAGAAGAAAAAAGAAGACGAAGACGAAGAGGCTGATTTAAAGCATTCGCCAGGTTGGAGAGTGGAAAAGGGCATTATTGTCTACCGTTTGAAGATACTTAGTTGTTGTTATTATTGCCATTTGCTCATTAGTGTGGTCAGATATGGTGGACAAGTCATCATCATTGGGTTAGATCATAAAGCACCATCTGCACAGCGCTCTCCTCACAGGCTCAGTGCTCTATTTACGGTGCAACAATTAAACAACGACCTGTCCATTCTCGACTTATTCCGAGTGGTGCGTGCTCGCTTCACTCTCCGGTCAATATTTGCATACACCGAGAGCCACCGACCGATTCGCCCAGTCGCCACCCCTCTCTCTCCCTCTCACTCTCTTACTCTCTCTCTCCCCTCGTGGAAGTAGTAGCCAAATAAAAATTTGTCTCGGCTCTCTCTCCTTTAAGTCTGCAGCGTTAGTTGAGAGGTGTCGTAAAGCTTGGCTCGCGCGAAAAAAGAAGCGCCAGTGTCTTATCAGGAAAGAAGGTCTCATGTGAGTGTGTGTGTGTCATGCCCGACCGAATCGCTTATCTTCACATGTGATCTAAATCTGCCAGACACGAGGGCGGTCATAGTTCACTGCGAGTGGCTCGTGGATGGGTTACATGCTAGCAATTCGCGCGATTCTCAGACGGCAAATAAGAAGAAAACAAGCCATAAAGAGCTAACCAACTTAAGACACGCGTATACCGTGTCTTGCAATGCTTCTCGTTTCTCTCTCTCTTTCTTGTTTTTGTGTTTTTAAATTAAAATCACACAAGATCAAGATCAAAGGGATTAGAGTGATGAGGAGTATGATGAAGCGCGAGACAGGCATCCGGCCATTAATCTAGCACTGGTGCGACCACCACTGCCGAGGAGAGGCTATCACCACTTTCACCACCATCAAAGCAGGATAACTAAGTAGCAAGTCCACGGACGACCTTGCAAGTCATTGATGACATTTTTTCTTACTTTTGCTCAACAAGCCTCACATTCCCAGATGCTAATCTCACTAAGATTAATTCTAAAAGTGCTTTTTTAATGCAATTAAATGAAGCAATCTATCTGGCAGATTTAAATTACGCAATTATTTACTTGAACTAATCTAAACTGAACAAATCAGACTTGTTTAGAACGAACCAGAGTGCGAGACATTAGGTAGCTGGTTTTTAGTATAATCATATTGCAATAATCATCCAACAACATATGTTATTCGGGAATTTAAATCAACATGAATATGAAGATAAGGAAAAAAATCAATATTGCGTCTCATCACTGCTCAACACATATATAAGTCTTAAATTGAAATAGATCTAGAAACCTATAGATCATCCAGGTGGTAGCTGACAGAGGGGTCAATTCGCGGTTGGCGTGCTCAATCGCATCGAGTGGTAGTGCGCGGCACCGGTACTCACCACATTGAGCACCCACGATCAACACCGATTACGAGGGATGAAAATGAAGCAAGCAACGAGAGAAACCGAGAAGAAGGTGAAGGAATTGATTAGGCTGCAACATGGCTAGATAGCTCATTGTGCTTGAGTCGATGCGGCGCCGGTGCACTAGTGGTAATGGGTGATGGGTGATGGGTGAAAATCGATGGCGATCATGTTTGATTTGGCGCGGTGCACTCGCTCGGTGCAGATTACCCCGACTCAGCGAGTGATGCGCCAGCGCACTGGTCACCTTGTGTCTGCCAGCTCGGTGGCTCGCCACCGTGATCAATCATCGAAGCCACTCGCAATCGGGCCATCCGTGCTTTGTGTTCTAGCTAATCTCGACTGCCGCCGCCAACGGAAAATTACCTCGACATCGAGCGCCACGATCAGTGTCAGTTTTCGGTGCCGCATCAATGCGTTGCAGGTAAATAGCCCTAGTCTCCACCACACATCATCAATGGCCTTGGCTAATCTGTTTACATTGCAGGCCACAACGAAAGTAGTCAAAGATAAATTACACCACCAACAATGGTTTGCACCACAATATTAACTTGGACGCGCCATCTTTGTGGTCAAATTAATTTATATAAAAGGTCTATGAAGATAAAAACGCACATAGATAAACCTCGCTCACAGTGGCTCAGTGTTGCTACATTGTAACTTGAAATCTATTACACCATTTGAAGAGGGATGGCATTCTTTAGTCTTACAATAAAAACAAGTAATTTCAATGCCTGAAACTGGCAAATACATCAATTTATCTTGCAATTTCGAAGCCTTTTATTTTGATATGATAAGCGTGAAATATCAGAGAATATAAATTCTTGTCAACTGACTGGCAATGGACATTTAGATGAGTTGGATACCACCACTACTAATAAGCATAGTGAAAGAGTAGCTATTGAAGTAGAAAGCATTGTTTGCCCGATTGGCCAGTGTCACTTATGGAATGAACGGCTGGCAGATGTGCTCGCGCTCCATAGCAGTGCTTTGCTTAGATGCGTTGCGTGATAATGTGGAAACGAATTGGTTGCCCTTGGTGGTGCTGATTGAGTCACGAAGTCACCGGTGCCGCACGGTCGCTGGTCATCCCAAGCTGGCCGTAATGGATTATGACAGATCGCCAGTGGTCCGATCCCATCACCATTCATCGCCCGAGTCCGTCCTCATCGTCCGAGAGAGCTGTCTTGCCAATGGGTCTTGCCATTGGTGATTGCGCACGATTAGTCGGCGAGGCAATCAATTGTTTGCACTGGGCAAACAAACCATCCCCAGCACGAAGGCAGCACTGATCTGGTGACGCGTTGTCTTCCTCAGCTAATCTCGCCCAGAACGCACTCCAAACCATTGTCTACTCACCCGGCTAGACCCGGCCAGGCGTTAGATTTGGTCTCACTAGGCGACCGCTTCGACTTGTCCCCTCTGATCACACTGATATCCAAGTGTCCTCTACACTTATCGAGCTCAACACCACCACCACCACCACCATCGCTTCACTCTCTATTCTCGGAATTGGACTGCACATTCAACCAGTGGCTTAAGCAGAGAGACACTCACCACCTTCGCCACTCTAGTCGCCTTGATCCCCTATCGCACCAGTCGATTTCCGAGTGTCAACACGCGCAATCAGTGGGCGCAACAACAACAAGAATACACTCACCAACAAGAAGTGATTGATCTCTGCCACTTCAAGTGGTGTATCGTAGTTTAGATTTGCCATATTAAACGTGTCGAGTATAATGCTAAACTGTGATACTAACCCATCTACTCTCAACTTTTGTCTTGTCTCACCAGATGCACAACACAAGCGTGAAATACGATAAAGTGGTGCTTCAAGTTTTACTTGCTTTACTTTTCACCAAGCCATGTTGTAAGCAGTGTAGCTTTCTCAATGCATAAATCGAACACTGTCTACTTCTCTCTTTGCTTCATTTTTTCTATGTAAATTCGAAGATTAAAACTTGAGGCAACAGTGTAATTTAAATTATAAATTATAATAATTATTTGTAAAAAAGAAGTTAATCCATCTACTGAAGTTGAATTACTCAAACATGTAACTTCATCTACATCAATAGTGATAATCTCATTAATCCATTTCACCCCCTCACTGCTAATCTGATTAACGGATAACAATGTCAAAAGGGTCTATAAAACCAGTACCCATTTTGACCTCTAAATCAACATACTCTGAGGATTTGATTGGCTATTAAACTATTCCTTGGATAACTAATTTGACTACTGTTTGAATGCCTTTGCCTTTGTTTTCGGTGACTATGCCTAATGTCTTATCTCTTTGGATGTTTCTTATCAATGCAGGGCAGTGTAGATCAAATTCGCCAGATTCCTCATGGCTCCACCAGGGGTCGCCAGAGGATGATGGTGAAGGGTTCGAGTGAGTTGAGTAGTGAGGGAGGGAGCAGCGGTGAGGGTGCTCGCCACTCAGGTAAGCCTCTGCCCGCCCCGAGCCCTCTAATTGCGCCTAATTAGACGAGCAGTGGGCAAAGTAGTGGCACTGGTGAGTGCGAGGCACAGTCGACGCGCCAGTCTGTGGCAGTGGCATACGGATGGTGGCGGATCGGCAGCGTGATGGTGAGGCCGGCACGGCGCTCCACGCGCCAAGTCAGTCTGCCTCGAGTCGCGGAGCGCGACACTTGCCGACTCACTCTCACCCGGTTGCTGCTTCGTGTTTCTACTCGTGGTCTCTCGGTGCGTGTGTGTGTTGATGTGTCAAATGAAAACCCAGCTGCCATGTGACTAGTGACCTGGCCTCTCCACTCTCAACCTGGCCCCGTGATCGAACTGGCCAAGCATATCGTTAGGCGCACGCATACGCCACCTCGTTGCACTCGGCCATTCCAGTGACATGTATTGATTCTGTCAACAATAACGCTCACTCGACACATCACTGCTAGACCTCAACCCGAATCGATAAATAAATCATCGCTGCACTCATCAGGACAGGTGACAAGCGAGAGTTCTCGCTGTGCTTTTTGTGTTAAAGTGACTGTCACCACTGAGGTGACTGCCACTTTATTTCAACGAATGGCCTAGTAGTGGCACCTCGACGGATACTTCTTGCTCGGAACAACTTGACTCGAGACATATCATCTCTACCCTACCAACAACGATGGATTTCCAATCGATGATGGAGACATTTGCCGAGGCCTGGGTCGCCGCCAACACCCAAACTCCATTGACTGAAGCTGCGGCTGCTGCCGCTGCAGCTGACCATGTGAGTAGTTTCTTCCCCCCTCGTCTTCGCTACTCTAGATGGGGATTTTAGTGTGACACTAAGGTGTGACTTTTGTTGTCGCCACTCGCTCTCCGCTCGCCTTTGTCCTTTTACCACTAGCACTGTTTCGCAATAACAAGGTGCACGGTATGACTGTCCTCCTTGCGTAGCTGGCTATTTTCACACCTCGCCGGCCTAATCTCTCACGAGAACAATCCTGATTAGCTCACAAGTCGATCAATTTGAACACAACATTCATAATGCACCAGTAGATCAGAGACTCGTATCTCATGCTATGTAACTTGAATAGAGCGCTCACTTTTTGTGTTTATGTGATAACTACCATGTATGTTTGTTTTTTCGGTTGTACTTACACAAGTTCGACTGACTCATTTCAATTGTGGATGTCATTCTTCATTATTAAACAAAACATTTTATTTTGCCTTGTCACATATCTTATTTAAATTTTTACATCATATATTTTTTAAAGTGTTTAAGACATGTTTAATCAACAATCAAATTATGCATATATTTTATCATTACTGAATTAGTTTAGTTTTTTTTTAATTAGAAAATATAGTATGCGGTACATGTCTATTGTAGTTAAATAATATATAAAAATAAAATTTCCGGTTTGTAGGTATATCGCATTTATATTGAGCTCTGTGCCATAACTGCTGTCCGATTGTCGCTATGTATTGATGGCCTAACAGCTAGGGATGTGGATCAGGTAGATTTACAGCTGACGCATTCTCTGTGTTGGGAACGATTTGCATGGCACAAGCAGTTCCCGAACAGCTGACAGATTTGAGAAAGTTTTTCACTGGTAGGTCGGATGGATTCGGTTGCGATGGATTTTACTAATGCAGATGGTGCATGCTTTATCTCGGCACCTCCGAGCTCACTCTACGCATCTCTGTACTCGGGCCGGATTGTAGCTGTCATCGTCAGTCAATGGACACGCGGAGCTTTATCTGGCACTGACGCTGCCACCGGCTTGCCTCATCTCTCTTTGTTGGCTTGAGCTAGATGAAGCAACCTCTATCTTGAAACGTAACACTATTGGGACGCGCGTGCGCATCTCTTGATTCATCGCTCTCCCCTAAGCGGATTTATTCTTAACTCGGTTCCGAATCAATGTAATTTGATTTTGATGCTCCCAAACTCGAGCCCGAGTGGATTTCCAATTATCGCGCTCCATCTTGGGTCGATCGGGTGGGCGCGAGGTGAGCGGCGAGAACCGGCTGGTGCTCATGAATTGCCGGCTGATCCACGAGCGCATTGCTCAGGGCTCACACTGATCGCGGCCACTAATCTCATCCTCCCTCTCGCTCGCTCCATTTCCGCAGATTTCGATACTAGTGCTCACACTGCTGGCCCCTTGCTAGCGCGCTCGTCTTATTTCCTTTCGCCTTACCGCTACACGCACCAGCTTTATCTCGTACTCGAATTAGCACACTGCCATCGAGCTAGCACTGCCACACTACTGCTGGAATCAGTGAATGCTAGTGGGGCTGGTGCGCACCCAACAGCACTGAGGATATCTCGGTGCCAGTGCACTTTGCACTCTCTGTTCGTATCCCTCGTTTCCTGTGCTCTATCCACCAAGCTCACACACTCAGCACTGCTACGGCTTGCCTAATCTCCCCGCTTAGACGCACACATCTCACTCCTTTGATCTGGCCAGCTATATCGTCGTGTCCCACTATGCTGGATGCGATTAAGTCAGTCTGCGTGGCCCCGCTATTCTTTCGTTTTGCACGGAATTGAATTAACTCTCTGAATCGATTGTCGTTCCAATTGGAACTGCTAGTTGTGCGTTGCCATTGCTCACTTCACCTTGCGCTTGCAATGCAATCAGTCGGATGATCAGGCCAGACAGACTACCGAATGACCTCGGCTAGAGTTTCTGGCATTTCTCGTGTCGCGTGATCCCAGTGCTTTCTTGTGTGTGTTTTGTGTTAGTATTGAAGTCTATGATGAGTGACAATTGGCAACGTGTAAATCGAGGCCAGGCGGTAATTCGATTGCTACACCTCGATTGGCGCATCGCTGAACGAGTGACTCATCGCTGATATTTGCCTTTCTACACAACACACTCTTTGATTTGAGGTGTAGAATTTGAAGAATTCACCAAAGGCGTGTGCCATAAATCGAGGCAGGCCGGTAACTCAATTCTATCACTCACTCTGTTCGACTATCACATTGTAAAGTCAAGTCTAGTAACTAGACTCACTTGGCGCGACCCGAGTGACTCACTCTTGCCTGGTGCTCTACTCTGGAATCTACAATCAGTCGAGTGCGATTGCGGAGTGAGTGAAGGAGCCAGGCAATGAGAAAAGGGAAGAGAGAGAGGGGGAGAGAGAGAGCAGAAAGTCAAATTGATTTGCCATAGATTAGCGTGCCTGCTTTTCTTGTTGCTTGTTTTCCCTCCCTAACGGCCTTCTCAAGGTTACAGTGAGCAGGTAAATTGCTTAGTCCAAGTAAAGGCCCAGAGCTAAGCCATCAAATCTGTCGTTCTTTGTGTCGGCTAGCTGACTGACCTGTTCACACTGACCCACCGCGAGAGCCTCAATTAGTGCCTCTGGCTGGGTCTCTAGTGCGCTCTGCTTGGCGCACACTACAGCTTTTTGCAACGCTTGCCCGAGCACTAATGGCTCAAGTCAAATGGGGCTCAAATGAGATTGTCTATCCAAGGCCCAAGACTTTACGCGGCAAGCTTCAAGACGCACTCGCCTGGCACGGGGTCTCTGTCTCCACACCCGATCGGCATGTTGACAGGAGCCAAGCACCACAGACTGAGCCGCCAGATTACCGCAAACGAAAACTCAAGTGCCCTCTCTCTCTCTCTCTTTGCTGTTTGTGGTTAGCTGTCCTGTTTTGGTGTTTGGTTTGAGGAGAGCCACCGATCCAGTGGTGAAAGGCAAGGCAGAGATTAAGAGGTCACAAGGTAAATACAGGCGGGCGGGTGACGATAAGTGCCGCCACCAGCAAGATCAACAGCAGCAGCGGTGGTCGCTCGGGCATCATCAATTGCTGTTTGTTCGTCTTCGACCACGAACGACACTGTCGACGGATCACAAACGGAAATTTCTGGTCTAAGTGCCAAGGTAATGGATGTTCTGTTCGCTCGGCGTGTCTGTTTAGCTAGTGAGCCATGAGTGTGACAGGAAGGGAGGTTTCCCTCTTGTTCTGGCCATCTCGCGCGCTGCATCGAGTAGTATTCATATTTCGATACGCCTGATGCCTGCTCACTTGCAGACAAGGCAGATTTCGCTCGCTCACCGTTGGTTAGACTCTCTAGGTAAATCCGGCAAAGATAAATGAAAAGGTCGCGGTGGCGTGGAGTAGAAGGAGGCGAAAGTCAATATGTGGAACGGATGCGCGACTGTCACTGGGGGCTAGCATTTTCGATGCCTGACCGAGCCCGAGCCAGACCATTCGTCATCAGTCACAGCTGCTTATCGAGTAATTGAATCATATCTTGTCCCTACTGACTGCTGCTAGCAGTCTCGACAGGCAACAAGCACTGCTGTTTGTCTTCCAATCAATCTCGTCACGAAACTGTAGCGCTCATAAGCGTCATTCCAAGCTGAAACAAGACTAACGCGCGTTGGCGCCACAAGCAGCAAGTTTCCCTCGTGTTGGTGATGGTGATGGTGGTGGTGTGCTGGTGGATGTCACTTGTCTTCAGTGACACTGCGTGTCTATGCATGACGAATTAATCATAATGCCTCAGTGTGGTGGAAGCAAGCTGCTGGGAACTCTGTTTGCGTTGGCATTGGTCTCCAATGTGGCAATCAGTGGCGCCATACAAAGGATTCGATCTCACCAGGCGCTTCTCACATCCAGATCACAAGAATTGCTGTCTTTGCTTTTCTGTGGTATCTCACTTGCTTCTTCGGGATAAGATGATGTGAACTCTTACTCTCTACTAGTTTCCCCGGTGCAAATGGCAGTGAGGGACAACGCAATAGTATCGATGTAAGAGAGAAGTGTCACAGGGGTTTCTGTCTGCGTCACAACACGATTTAAGAATAGGTAGATGTTCTCTTTTCTCTTCACAGTGGGTCGGTGAGATGAAAAATGAATTTTCAACTGGAGACAATGAGAAATCCTCAATACCACTAATGGCATTAATTAGCTCTTCAAAGGTTAATTAATAAATAGCATTTCACCACTTACCATGTGATCAGTTGGGGTACTATTATTCATCATTCATCATACATGCAAATAGACTGGCATTCCTGAGAATTGTTTGCTTGATTTGTAGCAGTCGGCGGTGGCATAACGGTACCACTGTAGTATGTTTTAAATCGCTCTTTTGTAGGTTATATTTAATGGGTTACAATACAACTAGCTAGTGGGTGTTAATCAATACTTTTAGCTGGAGACTTGATGAGCAACCCGAGCTTACTTGAGTATCTAACGCTAATCTTGTGCTCTTGAGTAAGTTTGGTGATTGATCTTCTTGGTTGATATTTCATTCCGATCAATAGGTACAAAGGCTGTTCAATCATTGGCAGTGTTAGTAACCTTGGGAAGGATCCGGTGTGGAGGGATCACACGCAAGCCCATCTTGCACCACTGCCACCGTCACCCTGTCGATCTGTGATTTCGATTGATTACACAAAGCCGACCGGTGAGAGGAGTTTTCACACGCAGCCTCTTCGACTGGCACCGGGATCGACATTGCTGAACAGACAGATTCTGTGTTGCCTCCGCTCTTGGCTGTGTGTATGCAGCTCTAATTGAAATGTCATTAGATTTAGCAATCGGGGGAGGCACCGCACCGGTAGCGCTCGCACGGATGACGGTAATGACAACGTATGCGGCCCAGACCGACTGGCGTAATCCGGACCGCCACTACCGTTGCTCTTGCCAGTGGTGGCGCTGCATCGCCCGGTCGGCCACAATTTGTCACACTCGGATGATATTAATTTCCTCCTTGCTCGGTCCCAGATTAGTATTCTCTAGCGCAGTGTGAGAGCGAACACAAATCACCTGAGCTCATCTGCTAGCTTCGTGGATTGCAAATTCAATTTTCGTCTTCTCTACCGCGACTGCTCGAGCTGCTGATCGACCGGGAGCTAAGCACACCGGCTAATTATTGTTGTTGATTTGTCATAACCTGTCTCCGGTACGATGGTGGCGTGCCTCCACCTCGTTGACAATCGAGCGCGCGTCCCCGATGAAATATCTTAATTAAAACCCGCGTGCTTTGTGTTTGCACTCCTTGTGCTCTACGCTCTATCGTTCTCCTCACGGTAGTTCGGCTTCACTGCGCACGCGCACTTCCCATCTATTTCTAAACGGGTTGGTAATCCTCGTTTTCTCGTGCTCTCTGGTTGCACAATCTTGCCAGCTGGAAGCCATTTATCTTCGGATCTAGCCAAGTGGACATGATTGATGCCGTTGAGGTAGCTTCGATTGTCTATTAGCAAGGATATCTGAGCCATGAGTATGTTGCCAATCGAATTGAGTTACACGTTTCATTTTAGAGTTTGGTGTCGGTATTAAGTCATTACCAAAGCATGATGCCGAGGTCAGGTAGCCCAGCGTTGATGGCGCCCAGTGACGATGACAAATTGGTGCCAGACGCTGGTGCAGTGCTCGTCCGCCTGTAACTATCTTCTCAGACGCGGCTATTGTCATCACTCTATGATTCCTTTACTAGAATTATTTGTTCTTTTTGTTGCATAAATTTTCTAAGATTCTGTCTACCGAAGAATACTTGACTTATTCTCATGAATTGTTTAACTTGTTGGCAGAATGATTAGCCCGGCAAGATTGCTGTTGACGTACTGCGGGGAGCCTAAATGAGCATGGCAGTAGATAGTTATCGAGAGTGGTGCGCGTGATGACCATGAAGGTAGCTCGTTAGTCTAACCAGAGTTGTCTCCCGCTAGTGTCTTATCGAACTCTCGATGATTTAGTGTCTTTGGTGGATGCCGCGTGCAAAAGTAGTTAGCAGTGAGCTGCGCGCTTCTGGTCTTGCTGCAAGCTTGCTGATTGACCTACACAAGGACCGGCAAGTGGACGCATCCGAGGCACGGCTGCCACCCAGAACAGCCACTTTCACCGTAGTGTGCACTCTGTGTTGCATTGTGTCGCGCTACAAGCCCGACGCCGATTTGTAATGTAAAACAGATTGGCACACGGATGCAAAAATTAGATTGTTCCTGTCGACTCGTTTCACAGTGAGATTTTCAATTTCAATTACGCCTTCGCTGGTTGTATCAATCCAATTGTGAATATATGCTCGCCTTCTCGAGTCCGCGTGTGTCAGCACAAATCTGTCTGTCTGTATTGCTAGTGCACCCTAGTCCGATATTGTTTCGAGGCGAGGATGACATGCGTTCACGCGGTTCGCTCAGTCTTAAAATATATCCTTAAGGCGCCAATTACGTATTCATTGCTGCCAAATATGAGTTGACACATCACTTTGGCGCCAATCAGTTGTCGTGAATATGAATCCATTGAGATGCAAATGATGTGTCATCTGGGCGCTGCTACTAGTGCGAGTGGCCAGCTGGTGCCAGCAGCAGTGGCCAATCGATGCATATGGCCGTGGTGACAACGTGCGCGCCAGCCCGTGCTGTGCGGTCATCTTGCAGGCGCGCGCATCGTGCCCATTTGCCTTATTTGGCTAGTGTGCACGTTCGCCTTCTCCACTACTGGTCCTTCGGTCTTCATCCTTGATGTTTACCCAGTAGAGCATCCGTCTCTTTGTCTGCTCGGCCACCGGGCGCCACCGATTGATTCTCTTTGCCATAGCTGGCACTTTGGCTTGCTAATCGATGGTGATTAATGGAGTCTCCACGGCGCCTCATTGAAGCAACGTTGCATGTTGCACCTTGCTCTATTGTCGATGGCTCATTGTCTCCTTCGCGATGGCTGTCAAGTGAGTGGCAAAGATCTGGCTAATTTGCTATCGAGCACCCGTGGTGTCGGCTCCGAACTAAGCACCATCGAGGAGTGCCACTGACCATGATCGACAGAGGCAAAGACACGAATGTCATCGCGATTAACTTATCTTGCTATTCAACAATTCAAGCACTTTTATCATCACACAAGTGTTGCGAGCGAGCACTGAAGGTGTTGTGCAATTAGTGGCTAACCAATTTGATGTTATTTACACTGCGCTTGACACTTTGCGATAGGCGTCAGCAAGCATCATTATTACTTTTAGATCACAGTCGTCTGACCCTGTTTCACTACTTTCAACACTACTAACGATTTCGTCTTGTTTGTAATGAGGATTTTGTCAGAATGCTTGAAAAAGTTCTATCTGATTGGGTATCTGTTAAGAATATTTATTGAAGCAAGATTTCACACAAGATAGTGTGAGTACTCAAGCTTGCCGTGTCAGGTTGGGCGCTGCTCGCTCTCGGTGCAGAGCTTGCGATGATTACCTAGGTAATCGCGCCGTTGGCGTTGTCTTCACCAGATCCGTCACTGTCTCATTGTCGCCTCGCTTGGTCTACTGTTGATGTCATCTTCATTGTCGTAGGCTGGCGACATTGGCTCACTGTCGCAATGCTGACATGTGTTGAACTATTTGACTCAAAACCCCCTTCACTCGACAGACCCCTTCGATCAGTGAAGGCGAGACGGTAATCTCTTTCTCTCTCTCTCTCTCTCTCTCTCTCTCCGCTGGTGGCGCCGTTCGATGAGACCAATATGACGGTATTAAGGCGGCCTCTAATGACTGGCACCCCTGTTCCATTGTGTGTGTCATTACCCGATCGTTGCCTTTCACTTTTGGTTTTGGGTTTCTAACTAACTCTTTGGCCTGATGCCATCGTGCGGGAAGGTGAGCGATTAGATTTGAGGCTTGACTGCGTCTCACCAGAGTTGCCAGATTAGCACCGATGCGCCTATGCTGCTACTGGTGTGGGCAAGGTGGCCATTAGGCACGACTGGCTGCCCGGTGCATTTCCTCGTGTCTCCACTGGGAAAACACTGGCCATCGGTTTGTCATTGTCTCTAATGTCACCTGTTTATCGCTCGTCCATCTGCGTGATTTTCGCGCTCGCTTGATGCTTGCATGGTCATATTGCTCGTTGAATGGTCGCTTTGGGGATTGGTGGCGCGCAACTGTCGATTGGGGCAGTGTTGCTGGCCACCGGCCAACCGCCAGCGACCTGTTTGCGGTGTTGTCGCCATTTAGCTGCACAATTAATCGTTTCGGCCATCATTGCTAGCCACTTCTCTTGGTAACCAGAGCATCAAAGCAGATCAGCTAACTTGGCTTGTTGCTGGACATGCTGCCGTTGATGGTGGTGGATCGGTGGCGAACGACGGCGGCAGGTGCACCTAAACATTATGCACGCTTGTCTAGAAGAGGAAAAGTTTCACTCTTTCACACCGGCGTTACAGCCGTCAGCTCGTCAGCATTGTTCTTGGCTCGAGAGCGATCAGATGTAATTATTTCTAATTATAATTCAATTTTTATATGTGCTTCAGCCAACTGAAGGCTTGCTAGTGATGGTGTGTAGAGCACAGATCTGCTCTACGAGTCAATATTTGCTTAGGCTTGATCACTGGCGCTCGGTGGCGGTAGATCGACCGCGACTTGCTCTGGCTCGCTCTCTACCGATTGAGGTTTGATAAATCTCACGCAGCAGCTGGCTCAGGCTAATTGCGAAAGGTGTTGAGTGGCGAGATGAATCAAAGAAAGAGAAGAGAGAAAGAGAGAACTATTTAGTTTCATCTTCTATTTAGAGACGATCCAGGTTGAGTCAAACTATTGGGTCGTACTGTTCAATTAAGACATCATGGGAACTGCCATTCGATTTGGTTGACATTTTTTCTACGTTTCATATATAACTGATAAACTGATGATGATTTCTTCAAACGACTCATTAAAAGCATTTGAACATGTATATCAGAGTTATCAATTTTTAATTGCTGATAAAAGTCATAAAGCGATCAGGTACATCTCTGTTTATTACCCAATTTCTGTGCATGCCTCAAGTGTTAATACTCGGGAGGCTCTTGACTTGCCGACGATAGCATCGAACCCTATTTGGCACATCGTGGTAGCCCCAACCCGGTAACCGACTTAGCCATCTCAACCTTTCGAGTGGGGACACAAATCTCGACTAATTGCTGTGCACGCGAATGAGTGCTCACTTCTGTGTGTGGTCAGAGCGAGCTTGGACTCTGTGCAATCGTCCATTGTGCCCCTCATTGGATGCGTGCCCCTGTCCGCCTCGCTACTTACTTGGTTTGTTGGCGTGTGTTTGCACAAGCCCTTCTCGGAGGCGATCACCGGTGGCTATGGTGAACTTGTTGATGAGCCACTTGGCTGACGATCGTCGTCTTCGTGGAGGATCTGGGCGCGAGCGCCAACTATCTGCCTGGCGACGAGCATCTGTGCTCGACAACAATGCACTGAACGAACTCTCACGCAGCAACCACATCCTTGCAGAATAAGCTGCTTTGTTTAATTATTCGCGAAGCGATGCTAAGGTCAGAAGCGGCACTGGCTGCCAGATGCCGTTTGCAATATCAATTTCGTATGCCTACTGTTGGACACATCGCTGGTGGATAAGCGGGATGAGCCTGGAAAGGATGATTCCATAAAGTCGCCCTGCTGCACCTGCTCGTCGCGTGCTTCTGCCCGCTGGCGCTATCAATCGCCGTTTAGCATTATGATTCATGGCGCGGGTGGCCTTTCGCTAATAGCACCCGTGCACACCTTGATTTGCACTTAGGTTGCGCCATCGCTGCACGGGATCAGGTAGCGAGCGGACATCGATTAAGCCTTCTTGCGCTTCACTCACAGAAGTTATTCAATTCGTATGCTTATATTCGCGGAATGCATCAATTCAATTACTGGTTCTACCTGCAACTGGGGAAGACAATTCATATGCCATTCGTCGGACTCTGTTGCTATTTGTGTGATAATTGAATTGATGCACTGCCAAGTATTTAAGCTTAGAGCATCAGTCTTGAGGTATGGTCGCTCAAGTGCTAGTAGATGACAATGGCCGAGTGCCACTCGGTGGCCATTGTCACCGTTTGGCGCGCACCACTGGGAGCTTGTTTGATTTGAATGGATGCTCGCGCGCGCCCGACTGACAGCGAATTAGCGCCACTGATGAGGGCAGCGCTGTGGCGGGCAAGAAGTGGTCGGTGTGGGGGAGAGGGTAACGAGATCATGGCAATGGCCAACGATAATAGGCCGTGTCGCCATCGCACACTAGCCGAGGGTCTATCTGGGACGGGCGCGCGCCAACCAGTGACGACAACTGATTGCAACAATCAATTTATAACTGCTGAAACATTATAAGAATTGTCAGTGTGCTTACTCTCGTTGCTGCTCACTGTCTCGTTGCGTTTAAAACTGCTAGGCAAATTGGAATGCAAATTTGCGTGACATGGTGCACACCCGAGTCGCGCGGCGACAGACAATCCCTCTGACTTGGTGACTATGGCCGGTCGCTTCTCGTGAGCTCGGTCAGGGATTGAATTTGATTGAACCTGCCCGTGTGTCTCACTCCCTTTGCCTTCACTCGGCTTGCTTCGCTGCCTAGCTGGCTCTCGTGCCAAGACAAATCCTTGGTGTGTCTAATTGAAATAATTCATATATCTGCTCGGGCATTAAGCCTACGACTGTCAGTGAGTCCACCACTGCCACCAGACACACACAGACATACATATACCATGTCTCCGGCACTGATCTGCCGACGAAAGCAGACGAGCTGAGCCGAGTGAGTGAGTGCACTTTAATTTTGTCATCTTGTCATTTCAATCACGGCTAATGCTTGGCCTAATACTTACATGCTACATTTGTACACGCACGCGGACACTGCACGTCGATGCAAACTCACCGACACTACGGCGCGCACCGGCGGCGATTATTTGCACAGTCCTCCCCTTCTCTCTGAGAAAGGGACGTGTGTGGTGATACCTCGCCAACACCCACCCTGTATGCCACTACTCACTCTTGTGTGGTCCTAAAATCCATTCACTCACTTGACTCTTTGCTTTCTCGGCTAGCAGTCCTCTTTCTCTCTATCTCTTTCTAGCTGCTTAGCTAAATCTACCGCCACTTGCCATCAATCACTGCGGCAGCCACTAATCCGGGCGACTTCGCGCTGGCACACTTGCCGCCACAGCTATGCTGTATCGACCTTGAAGGTGATCACGGGCTGATTTTTACTTTCTCACAGTCAGCTTAAGACTAACTAACTAGGGGACCGACAATGATGAGGTTCATTATAAACTGTTGGCGCAATCGCGTTCGAGGAACACTCCGTGGGGCTCAAGACGTTCCAGGTGCGAAGTGGCGATGATGCGTCCGGTGATGGATGGAGTTCAGCTTGTCTTCTGCTGCTACTACTGCTCAGCTGACTACTTTGCCGTCCAGATCACCAACGAAGACAATACTTGTGCCGAATTTTTATGTTTACGCGAACCGAGATTTACGAGAACACAGAGACGATAATCAATGCCCTCGGGCCGGTTCGATCACTCGACTTGCACTTGCTTTGGGCAGTTGTAAATTCGGCGAATTGCCGCTGCCGAGACTGCCACTGCTGTGTGTTGTCCGACGGTCTTTCTGCTCTACCTGTTCTGATCTTTGCTTGGTACCGGCACAGACTGGGGCGGTCATTGGCGGGCAACAGAATTTCCTTTGTTCTTAAATCACACTGGATTTACCTTTGGGGTTAGTTTTATGAGGGCCATCGCTGGGGCTCGATCGACACACCGGCACGTCACTGGCCATTTGCCCGTCCCAGTTATCATCGACTGATTGACTGACTTTTTGTTGGGCCAACTATTCCTTTGCTTGTTTTGCCTCCCCTGGTGGTGAAGTGGTGCTGGCAGTGGCGAGAGGAAAATGTTCTGGCGCTCGCGTATTTGGGTACTTTCCCCCATCACTGCGCGCCACTCTTCTAGTGTGAGCAAGTGAAGAACAAAACAAATAATTAGTGGATGACAGTTAGTCGCCACAGAGGCGTAGAGATTTGTGGCCTCGCTCGTCCGTCAGAGTGGCAATCCGAGACGAGCGGCTGACTGCGCTCCCCGTCGCTGTCGTGTTATTCGATTATGATACGTTTCGGATTAGGACCTCGGCTGATTTGGTCCACTGCATCTGCCAAGTGTTAATTAAAATTGCCTCTACAACCATACACACAGTGAGATGTCGCAAGGATCCAATCACGTTGTACTGCCAAGTCTGATTGGCCAGTCAGCTTGGCCACGGTCTTTGCGATTGATCTGGCAGCTCGGTCGGTCAGTCTGCGCGCGGCCAGAAGAGGTGGACCAAGACGGTCGGGCGGCTGAAAGTGACTTACTGACTTAGCTCTTCATGCCTTGCTGCTTCAAAACAATAAGTCACATCGCTTTCAGTTACCTCCGCCGCCACTGCCGACTAGTGTCGTCTCCGTACTGAGGCTGCATGTGTCAATGTCTCGCTCAATCGAAAGCGACGGTGTGCCATTGTGAGGTGTGTATGTTAGCAGGCAGTGAAGACACGCTACACGGTTTGCCTCGCCGCTGGTCGCCTCGCACTGTGACATGGAGCGGCTTGTGACAAGAATTGATGACTGCGCGGCCCGGGAGATTGATTCCTGCCGCGGCTCACTTGACGCAGTACAGCTCTAATCGAACACGCGTGCGCAACTACTCAATGAATGAAAGAATGAGAAAGCCAGTTACCGAGTCTCATTACCACTGATTTACCATGGACCGGTCAAAAGGCAAGATTTGCCTGGCTTCTTTACAATCGCGCAATACCTCCAACTAACCAGCTACCTGTTCTAATCGACAACTCGATTTGCGCCGCTTTTCGACTTATTGCCAAAGGTTTAATGAAAATCGGAAACGATTTACGCTAAGAAGATTGGAAATATTTCAAAAATTGTTTTAAGACAGTTGGTATTGTGTGATATTGATATGATTTAGCAATAAAAACTAGTTTGGTGTTTTCTACTTGGAATATCAAAAATGATTTTCCAGTTAAGTGAAAGGGTTTGAAAGTAAGATATGCTATATTTTAGCTTATTGTTGATCTCAGAAAACGAATGGAAATAATAATATTGTAACAAGTGCATAGAGCTTTGAATGTAAGAGTGTAATTGCAACAAGTGCTAAACTGGTTTGTTGCGGAAAATAGCTGTACGTGATGAGCAATTGGATGTTGTGAAGCTCAAGTCCTGGCATGACGTTGCTCACTACTACTGCTATGAACTCCTTGATCTTGTTCGAGCCTGACTAGGTCATATGACTGGTAAGTCACCACTGAAAAGAGCAAGAGAGGCAAATCGAGGAAAAGATTGGTTAATTTGTGTTGTCTAAATTGTAGACATGACAATGGAAAGCATCATGACTTACAAGGAGTACGTGCTGCCACAGTTTCCCTAAGCATTATCACGAGGACGCATGTGTTGGTCAGCCTTGGTTGTTGGTTTGATATCGAACGAAGCTCACCTTAGGGATAGTTCTACTCGCTGTTTGTACTACTTTCCTGGTAGCCCATTCGAGGCACGACAAATTATAGACATTTATTTGCTCTCCTCAGACTAGGATATTCGAGCCAACTCACATTGGCCAGTTATTGTGATGTATGGGAAAATACTCACTGGTGGTGGTTGTGATGAATCAGACAGATATGGCTACTGTGTGCTACCCATGCCCGAGCTTAGTTGAGTTGCTAATTGAAATAAATTGAAATTGGATTGCCTAGCGCCACTGGACTCAAGAAGCCAAGCATTTATTCTCGCGCCAGCTTCTGTCGAGTCTTCTGTCATGTCCGATCGCGAATTTGCCATTTGCCTCACTTAGCCGCTCCAACTGACAGTCATCGTCCAAGGGAGAGAGAGAGAGGGAGAGAGAGAGAGAAAGAGAGAGGGACCCGCAAGCCAACCGGTCGGTGAAGCTCGTTCGGACACGGATTCGAAGACACTATTATTCGTTCGTTGCCTGGCTGTTGCATTATCCCTGCCACCGGTGCTCAACTCTATTCGCCACTTCACTTACTGACAGATAATTTGATTTAATTTATTCAATCTCTCTCTCTCTCTCTCTCTCTCTCTCTCTCTCTCTCTCTCTCTCTCTTGCACTGCACTCGCGCGAGTTATATGGCAATAAAGATAAAACGCGTAGATCTCCATCGCGCTACTGTCTGTCGGACTGGCAGTCTGGCACCACCAAGCACTATCGCTTCATATCTACCTGTTGGGGCTTGCCACATCTACTTTCTTTAACTATCTCTATCATTAGGACTATCATCGGTTTAGCCACGCAAATTCTTCTACCGCACTCAATTAATATTTAATCCCAAATTTCAAGTATATTTAAAAATAAATAAATAAATTCTTGTAAATCGGTGAATTTTTGCTTAAGACGTTGTTTGTGAAAACTGCATTTGATTAAATTTATTACCCCGAAGTAGGTTGTACGATTCGTTTTACATTCTCGATCAAAAGTTTTGTAATGGGTTAAGTTGTCAAATTGTTCAATTACAGAATACGGTAATTGAACTAGTTATTTGATTTTATTATGATAACAGTCACGAGTCAAATACATTATGGTTTTGTCTCGCTAAAATTAGCTCAACCCAGGTGTCCAGTTAGCATTGCATTGCTTTGTGTGTTGATGTGTCGAGTTGGTTCACACAACAAAAGCATCAAGACTCTCTTGATCCAAATTACTTTCACAACTGGACAGCATTGTTGACACTAGGCCTCCGGCGGCGTCACGCTATTTCTGAGTGGAGTCGTGATTACCATTCAGCCTCCATGTTTGCCACTACCGATCAGAGTTGAAGCACAATCATTGCTCTCCCACTCTTCAGTTGAGACATCGTTTCTAACATTTGTTTGTTCTGGTTTTTTGCCTTTCTTTCTCGCTTTCCCGTGTTTGTTCTATCCATTACTCGCTCTTTGTCGATGTTTGTATTTCTCGCTTGCATCCATCGTTTCTCTATTATTCTAATTATTTTCTGTATTGCCACTCTCATGGGTCTATTGTCGTGGATTTGTCTTTCTGATGGTGTTGTCTCGCTTTACTGCTGCTGTCTCTCTCTCTCTCTCTCTCTCTCTCTCAGTGTGTTGTTGAATTTAAATTTAAAATGACTTTGATATTTTAGCTTGGTTTGTTTGGCTTGTGTGACTGTCAAAGGTGTCGAAGACAAATTGTGTCTGATGATTGGACTGAGTGGCAATTTTTCACTTTTCTCCTATTGATGACCACTTGGTTGTGAGGCGCGCACTTGGTCGTGATCGTCCCGAGGCAAACCATTTGTGAAGCATTTAAATTCAAATCAACCTCCACTGTTGGCTCTACACACACACAGATGTGATTGATGTACCGGATGGCCAGTGGATACAGTCTAGCTACTTGGACTGCTCGTGCTGATGTCTTCATCGCCACTGGTGATGCCATCTTGACCATAGAGTGCCACCACGCACCCGCACGCTCTAATCTCTGTCCTCGAAACCTCTCTTCGTGATGTGGCTTTTTGTTGACTCCATTCACTAAGCGCACTGACAATTCATCTCCATCAAGGCTAACCTGTTTGGCTTAATCCGTAAGCTCAACACTAATCTGCACCGATGGGAACGGACGAGTGTAGAAAAACACTAATTCCACACTTTAGTGTCATCGAGCCTATGACCTTGAATTTGAGTGTGCCTTGTGGCAATTGGAAAATTAGCGTCACCACCGCTCTCGACTTTTTAAAAAGTTATAATCTGAAAATAATAAAAATACAAGTACAAAATTTGTAAAAAAAGTAACAAGATACTTGTTTTGCAAAGAAAGTATTTTTGTGATCTAATCTTCTGCTTTCTGGTCATCATCGCATGTTTTATGCAATACCTTTGCTATATCTAAGCTTTATCTGCTAACGAGTGATTATTTTTTTATTCAGATTTTTTAAATTTATTAATCAAGCATTTCAATACGTGATAATTGTACCCTAGATGTCGTCGTGTGGCCTTGAAAGCAAAAATAGATGCAAACTAATATTGCTTAAGTTAATGGAACATGTTACATTAAACACATTGTAATGAGTTGACTCGTGTTATTGTTAAAATGTTGAAATAAAGATTCAATAGTAGTAGTAATAATAATAAGTCACAGCTTTGTATTCTGTTTGCATAGCCTTGTCTTTTGTATTAAGTAAAGTGTTTACTCATCGGTTTGAGTTAGGAGGAAGCACATCGATTGCAATAGCAACAACGTTGATCCATGAATCGATTGACTTTCTATTGGCGCGATGTTGCAATCAGGACTTGTATCGTCATCGCGCACTGTGCATCATTGCTGGGTGCGTCGATTGTTTACTTGTTTGAAGTCTCACGAGACCATGCCGAACAAAGTGGAGGCTCGTTGGAGCCAAGTTTGGGTTTCACAGCAGCTCACACAGGTGTCATTACATGTTTAGTGTCTCCTCTGACCGCTTTAAGACTGGTGTTGAGGAAGTACCCTGACCAGTGGTGGCAGTAGCGACAACACCCAGTTGTTGTTGTACACTTACATCATTACCATTGCTTTGTCGTCTTCTGATAGTGACTCGTGTCCCACTGAACCCCGCTCCCTCGATGTGTATTATCGTTGACTCGTTAGATGTGCTCACGTTATTAACTGCTTATTAACTACCGATTAAAATGGCGTGTCGATAGGCTGGCGATGGCGAGTAGTGTTGCTGATGGCGGCGCATTTGCATGAATGTCTCGGGCGCTGCCGAGTGCGCGCACGGTGACACCATCGCACCACTCGCGACGCATCACCCGGCCTGTTTACTCTTGACAGCGACATGCTTTTCCTAGTAACCCGCTTTGCCTTTTCTACTACGCTCCCATTGACTAATTGGCATGTTTCCTTTTGCAGCAGAACCTCTTGCTTGGCCTTGGTGGTTCGGCACCTGGTGGACCCACGCTGGACATGGCATCGAGCGAACAAATGGCTCGTCGCTTGGGAACCAGTCCCTCGGCCACACAGTCTCCCGGACTTAACCTCTCGGCACAACACACCGATCCCGACACCGAATCACTCTCGCCAGCTTTTGTCGCTTCCAGTATATTAGAGATGAAAGATGTCATCAGTGGTAATAACGGTAGGTGCAACTATCAGGAATCTAATCGCGCGCGCGTTTTGTCTGTGGCGCAAAGCAAGCGACGTTCAGTAATCTAGTCCAGTCTTTCGACCTACACACTCGATAAGTGAAAGACTCGTCTCGTAGTTGGTGGGTGGCGATAAGCCTTTGCCACTCGTTACACGTGTTCCCGCTTTTTCGCCCTCTTTGCTCGTGCTTGTTATTGTGATTGTGAGCCACCGTGCGTGCCAGCTCACACTGCCACCAAAGCACTCTCACTGCGCTATCACCCGGGCGTAGAGCTCCACTGCAACTGATCCGGACTCCTTGATCTTGAGAAGTCCTCTCGCGATCCGTCTCGACTCATCTCAAGGCTGCACCGAAGTGCGGCAACTTGTTGAAAGCATACTTGCATCGAGCGCATCGATCGTATCTGGACATTTTAATTTTTAATCTTTCTTCTCGTTAACTCTTCTTTACCTCGAGCGGACCGTGCTAATTTGTGTGCGAGTGGCAAGAAGTGATCACGCTAGCCTTGCGTTGTACAGTTTTGAGTTGTTGATAATTATTCTCAACTTAATCGCGAGGGTTAGTCGGGAGGAAGAATTATTATCTTTGCTAATCTCGGGACAAGAGAAAGTGTCGGTCGGCTGTGTGAGTATAGCATTTTTTTACGTAAGTGCTAACTGGACTGTTTGCTCGAAATAATAAATTTGAATGGTATTTACTATGGTGGAGTGGCTAAGTGGAAGTAGCGATGTCACACCTGCTGCAGAGAACGAGTGGCACGTCCTGGGAGCCAGTCTCAGACACGCACTGCTCCTCAGCTTATCGTGCTCGCTTGCGGGCTTGTTAGTCGAGTTATCGAGACTGTATAAACATGCCGCTCTTGCACTGATTTATCGCCTCTACTCATCTACTCTTTCTTTCTTTAGTCTCAGTTTAAACACTACTTTTCTTGACCTTGACCTTCAAAGTGCACCATATTTGAGCACGTATTGTTGTGGAGTGCAGTTATGGCTCCAGACCATTACCCTTTGAAGGTGAGGCGACACACTGGTGTTGCGCAAGCTTGATGAGTTGATGATGATGAACTGGGGAGACGTGTTGAGTTTCATGGAGCGCGCCCATGAGATTAAGGAGAGTGAGGGGATTTCGTGCTTTCTGGCTATCAGCCACCAAGCTGGGATAAAGTCCACCTTTGTCCTGGCGAGTGGTGTGATAGCGCCACTGCTGAGCTCGCCAAATTCGTTATCGCTTTGTCTCAGCGGGCTACGCTATTAATAGGAGCAGCGCCAGATCAATTCGGTCACTTAACGGTTTTTCCGAGCGATTAGGAGTCTTCCGAGCGCACGAGGGTCTGGTGCCAACGCGCAGTGTCCGTGTGTGAGGCACACTGTTGCTGCTAGTATTGTCTCCGCTATATTCGGATTGACGATATTCTGATTGGTTTCGTTTGCACACAGAGCCACGCTCATTACCACTGCAACAGCACTTGAACTCTTTCTCATTCTTCAGTACTTAAGGACTTGATTTTGTCCCCAACAGGCCATTTGAATTGCTCTGGGAACTTGTCTTGTGTGTTGGATTAAGGTACAAACAAGAGGTTTGGCAAGTTAACATTGGTGGCAATATAAGTTGGAGTTAGCACAATACTTAGTGTCACCTCACTTTGTCTTACTGGAATTGAGAAATTAGAAAGAATATTCATATTGGCTGCTATATACATTCACTGCGGACAAACCGAGCGGATTTTGGATTTGCGCGCGGATCGAACCTCCACCGTCTTGGGTGCGTTGTGCCAACAGGCCCTGAGACCGCATCGTCCGCACCAATCTTAGCATATTCGCTCGTTGGCGGTGTGGAGAAGGTGAAGAAAGATAAATGGTTGGCACTGGGTGCTGCTGTTGCCCACGCCGCAGTTTAATCGACAAAGGCCACTGCTCCATCTCTCGATCCCTCGCTGGTCTCTATATAATCCGCTTCGGCAGGGTCTTGGTTCCTTGGTGTGTGTGTGATAATTGTGTGCTGGCGCTTTGTCTAATTCGCTGTCCCTCTCACTGTCTGCACGCGCGCCGAGCGATCCGAGTGAAGCAAGATTTACTTAATCCAAGCGCGCGCGGTTGGTGCCAATCGTTATCCGGCTAGTAGGCGGCCGACATGCGCACTATGGGCCGTGTTCATTGCGCCGCGCGCGTTCCGTGCTTATCGTTGATCTTTGCCACTAGCTCTGATCTCATCACTCCACTCAATCGGCCACACGCACACGTCCGCTCACTCGGTCAACGATTCCAACTCTATCACTTGCAGTAAGCAAAAGTTCTCCATCTGAACTTTGGAACTGAAATTAGTTCAATTATTTTGGTGGAAACCAGATTGCCGCGCTGGCTTATTGCAAGTCTGCTTGATTGTCTGGGAGATAGAGTATGAGAGGAAGAGGCGAGAGTGAGTGAGAGAGGATCAGTAAGCACGCAGTCAGTTCGAGCAGACATTTGATATTTTACGAGCCATGCGCGCACTTGCGCTTTGTATGGCTGGATGAGATGTGCCCCTGCTAACTAGGAGGATTAAGATTAGAGTGTCAGGCTAGCTGGTTGCAAGCCTGCTCGAAGCGACAGCTGCACCAGTGCCAGCCAGGCAACCAACTTGGGCAAGTGAGCCAGCCCAGTCACGATTAATCAAGCTGGGGCTTAGTCAGCCTGCCATCCAGGCGGGCACAGGCAAGCAAACTTAATCCTTTATCTCTCCCTCCAGTTCTATGTGCTTCTTACATTTGCGATTAAATTCTTTCGAGCCCCTTCTCTAACTGTTTTGACATTTTGCAAACTTTGAGTGCCCATTTGCTTTGCGTTCAGAAGGATCTTGCCTCTTTCTTCTCATGGATTCTGCCATGTGGAACTGCTTGCTGCTGATGTCTCAGACTTTATCCCCATTCGTTTTCTCGGAATTAGCCCGCTGAAATTAAACTTTGTGCCTTTTTGCAACACTCTCCCTTCACTCTTCTGTCCGATTCAGTCTCGGAATAAACAGGGAGAATTTTAAAATTGACAGAGCATACTAGCTGCAAGCGCTGGGAAGCAGACATCAGGCACAGCTTAGCGGCGGCAATGGATTAGTGTTTAGTCTGTTCGCTCCCTTCTCACTTGATCCCTCTCTATCTATCCATTTACTGTATAGCAAGCTTCCCACTTTGATTAGTTCCATTTGGATCGAGCAAGCACGGTGAGGGTGTGTATTGAAATCAGTCCTGCTCATGCTCACAGCGGATGGGCTGTGGAAGCGACGGAGACGGCTATGCTAGATTTATTATCGATTAGTTGGGTGCTTGGATTTAAGATTAGCTCTAGAGCGAAGCAAGCGAGCGATGAGTACGAGCGACGATGCGCTCCAGTGGAATCGCCAACGAGAGTGAGTGGCACTGCTCGGCTAGCGGAGCCAGATCGGAGCTCGCTCACGAGCCGCGATTAGGGGAGGATGATATAGTTGATCTGGCATAACAAATTGTCCGATGGCCGGATGACCAGTGGCCAGCGCGCTGGGGTGATCGACTGCGGCGGCGGGAGGGCAACGAGTTGGTCGGGTAATCGGGAGCTGCTCAGCATGGCTGCCCACTCGATCGGTCACTAACTTGAATTTGATTTGAAATTTTAAGCCAATGCCAATAGGCATTGGTCTTGCTTAGCAGCAGCAACAACAGCCGAGAGGATGAAAAGTCGATGATGATAATGTCGGCTCTCGGGCGCTCTCGCTTTTCCCTTGGTTTGCGTTCGATCTCTAATCCGCTTACTGAGTTTCGTTTTCTGTCGTGCTTCTTGCGTCAAAGTGAAGATTAGCAAGCGGAGTGAGCGGCAGCGATGGGAGAGTAGATGCTAAAGTAGATTTAGTTTGTTTGCCTTGTGGACTTGCTGCCGACCGGGCCGCAATGATGCGATGCGCGTCGCGATGGCGTGGATGACAATTAGATGATGCTGATGGCGATAATCGCTGCGCGCACTTGGTCCTACCGCGTTACTATGATCATCTCACCGACTGACAGTGGTGTCCAGTGCCATTCGGTCCCCGGTGACGCCTCACTGGCTGCAGCGCGTACGCATAGCTCTTATCGAACCGTTCCATTTGTGTCCATCCGGTCCGCTCATCTGCCTGCTTTCTCTCTCTCTCCCTTTTTGCGTGAGATTTACTGTCAAGAGCGTGTGCCTGTGTCTAGTATACTTTTTGGATTAGTCTACTGGCCGGTGGATGCGAGCTCGAGCTGCAATGTAAATTATGAATTAATACGTCGGTGGAGTGCGGTCATGTTCTGGCTTGACGCTGGCCCGTTGAGCGCGACCGCAGCTTGACTCTCCATCACCATCGGAGCTCATGCTCGAATCTCGTTCACGTTTATTTGCTTTTTTATCTCACTGCTTGCATTATGCACGCATGCATAGCCACTCAAAGTGTGGTCGAGCTGCTTCGACTTGGACCCGCGTGTTCTGGCTATAAGTAGCTTTAAAAGCAAAGTTGACTTGGACTTATTTCAATTTCTGGTCATAGCCAGCTTTTACTCTCACTAGTTCCCTCTCACTCTCTTCTCTGGTTGGCTTTCGATTTACCGAATAATTCAATAAATATTTTTTAATAATATTTAAATTTAATTTAAGCTTACAGAATGAGTGGCGAGCGTGGCCAAGTTGAGCAAGATAAAGCTTGCGATGGGTCGGCCTCGGTGATTAGTGTCCTCCGCCACGGCCACTCCACTAGCTCCCCAATTTGCTTAACAGATTAAAGACTTCTAAGGGGAGGCAAACTCAAGATGAGGAAACGTCGACGAAAAGTCGTAGCAGTGAATGAGAAATTTTTATTTAATTTGCTAAATTAAAATTGTGGAATTCTTTATTTTTTGCTTGAATGGATGGAATTAAATTTGACTTCTCACAACGCACGTGGGTGCGTGTTTGAGGGAGCACATTAAACGGCATTGGGCGGCTCCCCGCTCTCCCTTGACTTGGCTCATTCGACTGGACTCGCTACCGGATTCGACTTGCGGTTTCCATTAATATGAAAATCATTGCCATCGTCGTTTTGGTTGTGGCTTGATTTGAATTTAATTTCAAATTCTCTCTGGTTGTTACTCTGCTTGACCGGATTAAACCACAAGGTTGAAGTGGTGTTCCACTGATACCGGGGTCATGCCAGTTGCACGTCTACTATAAAATATTCATCGATCGATTCGAGTGGATGGGCTTGAAGTTTGCATCGACACTAATCGCACTGACCAGTGCAAGTTTGAATATTTGCAAGTTTAAATATTTAATGCCTCGCAACACTAATCTGGCCAAATGGTGTGCCATGAGTGCAATTGATTCCCGACCGAGTTGAGATTTACCGCGTCCAGAGTGGCGTTCCGAGTTGGTGATGCAGTGGGTTCGAGAGAAAGAGAGGGAAAGTGGGGGAGAGGGCTAAGCCATGACGCGAGCCAATTTGTCGAAAAGCCACTGGCATCGTTAGACTAGTGCTGTTTGCTGCACGATAACGAGAGCGAGGTAGCGCGTCGCTACCAATCGATCCATTTGCATGATCCGGTTCTGTGCTCGCACTCGTCTCGCCAATGCCGATGCCAGCTAGGTAAATCTTTTTTCGATTGCACTAGCGCGAGCGGAGCGGGTCTCAGCCGATAGCGCGCACCGAGTCCGATCATGCAAATGTGTGCTCCGGTGCCGCTGCTCTTCTCAGCACTATCCATGTCTCGGTTCTCCGTACAGTGAGCGATCAATAATTTGACCAATTTAACGCCTTATTATTGCTGCTTAATACCGCCGCTTGGTATCTTGGCTCACAGCGTCGTCAAGCGACTATATGGTTACTTTAGAACCGGTAGTGACACGATCTAACCAATTCCGGTCATAACCAACCATCGGAGTGTGTGTGTTTTGCGAATTTATTATTAAATAATTTTAATCGCCTACACCACCCGATCAAATCAGCCGCACCTCTCGGGTGATGCTGGGAGCCTCCGGAGACAAACTCGGGCCCACTGGTGGCGATAACTGGAGAGTAGCGGGGACAGACGGTGCGGGGGATGTAAAGACTCTCACACTCGGTGTGTGTGTTCATTTTAAACTGTCGCCCGATTCAATCGAATTGGGATCAAGCGACGGCGGCAACGATAAAGTCAGATGGTTGGTTTTCGATATAGCAGCCAGCTGTGTTGCTCTGTTTGTTTCGCTGTTCTGTCTGTATTGGTTTCACTGTGTTTGTTTTGATCATTTGCATCAAACGACGACAAGCGTGGCAGTGAGGGAAAAAGCTGGAAGCAAATGGATGCTTGTCGCCACTCGCGATTGCCTAACGCTTCCACCGAAGCGGTGGCCGAGATTAACTCCGATCACTTGCTGCTTACTCGGCTCCCACTGCTCACTGCACGCGCCTTTCTCCTTTCCCTCTCTGGGAGTGCTTTATCATCTGCTTGGCTAGAGGATGCTAATTTGCAATTGATGCGGTGGCAAGTGACTAGGCCCGATATCTCGGTGGCACATCATTTGCATTAGCGCGCGAGCCTCCGGTCGCAACAGTGGTCGAGCAGAGGAGCGGACGGGTGTCGCATCCATTACCGATCTCTATTGTTGTTGTCACTGCTCGGTGCCCTCTCATCACTCATCCACCCGTCGCGCCGGCTTCTCCATTGCCCCTTCAACAGATGGTTTGTCTCAGTCTGCGAGCATAACACGCCACTGTACTGGTTCACCACCACTACCAGTGAGGGCAGCAGCAGCACCCACAAGACAAGCCACGGCGCCAACAAGCCGATTAGGCTTTCGATCTTCTGCATCCTTTCATTGAGGCTATAGATGCTAGCGGTGATAAGAGCCACCAACACGCCCGACTCTCATTATCCACCAAACCAGTGGCACTCGCAACTCAATCCATCTAGCCATCCATCTCGCTTCTTTCAATTGATTTGGGCATTTCTTTTCATTCTCCCCAGACGCTGACATCTCTATTGTCTTACACAGTCTCTCAGTGTCTTCTTTAATTTAATGCACCCCATAAGCTTAGTTCTTCAACATATTTTCTTGTGTAACGTGAAGCACATTTCCATTTAAATATCACATGTACAGTGCCACTTTTCACTGCATTCCGGTATTGCCCCTTAGATTAGCACTGATGGTCACTTAGAAGTTCGAGTCCAATCAAGGCAAGGAGGTTCATTTTCTTGTCTCATCACTGATTTCGAGCTCACTGATTGAAATAAATGCGACGTGTCAACGCATCGCTCTTTCCGCCATCGCTCTTCGTCTGCCGGTCCCTCTCGCTCGCTTCACTGGTCGCTCAGGCAGAGTGCCGCTCACAAACTAATTGCCAGTTGCAAATTTGCGCCCAATCAATCGATGGTGGGCAAGTCATTCACGGCCAAGACGTCTGCCGAGAGGCGTCTACTGTAGCTAACGAAATTGATTTTCACTCACATTGCTCGGATTTAAGTCTACCACCACACATCGATTAGAATATTGCAATAATTGTCGCTTTAAACTCCATTCTTGAGTTTAATTCAAGTTGGATGCTTAGTTAATTAGCTAGTTTGGCTAAGCATAAGTAGTGCATTGAGTGTGCGCGTTGACCGTGACCATCAGATGCTAAAGCGAGGCTCAACTGTAACGCGTGGTCTCTCGACTCTCCCTTGAGTCTATCTTGACCCATTGTGAATGTGTGCCTTTCCCCCCTTGTCCAATGTGGGATTGAGAGGCTCGCTCTACTTGCACCCGAGTTAGGGCACCGATCAACGCTAATGAATTAGACACTATTCGGTCGGTAGCGAGAATCGATGGCGTCACCGGTCAGACCAGTCTGCTCGAAACTGCTTTTGTCTCGGGCCATCATTCTTCGAATTATCTCCATTGTGTCTCACGGTGCGCTTACATAGTGCACACTGAGCATCACCCAGTGCTGCGTGTAGTGAGTTCCCCGGTGAGGGAAGAGATTGAAGAGAATGGGCATGAGGGAGAGAGAGAGAGATTGTTACATTTCGCATTGAAAGGAGATTCGCTCTGACCGCAACCGTTGCCATGCGGCCAATCTTCCTCGGCACTCAGACTCTGTCTACCTAAACGATTTTAGGAGCCATTATCGTCATTGATCTCGAGTCTCCCATGTCTAAACAGCTTTTGTGTGTATCAGTTCGAAAGGAAATAATATTTTCGTGCTGAGATTAGTGTCGAGACGAATGTTGACGAGGAACTACCTCCGCTTCTTTATTGACGCATTGGTGGAGGTGTTTCCGCACCGACAATCCTTTATAGACAAGAGCTTCACCGCCAGGTAAAGTAAAAATGAGACACAACCATCTTGAAGCTTTGCATTCGATTGCAACACTTCTTACCAAACTATCTAATTGCATTCAATTTGTTCTTATGGCGTGTTTTGAGCAAAATTTTTTCTTATCTTAATAGACACATGAACATAAGCTTCGAGTCTGGTACTGATGGTTGATATCCGCTAACCAAAAGGAGAAAGGGATGATTTGGTTGTTTTGTCTATGGATCCATTGTCTCTGACCAAACTCTAATGAAGAGCCATTAGGTTAATAAGGCTGTCCTTGCTCTCTCGGTCCATGCTGGGACACGAGTGAGAGGCGCGCACTGATTGGAAGCTGCTACTTCAGCATCTTGGTTGTCTGGTGGCCCGCTCGGTGTTGATTGGTGTCTGGTTTTGGCAGATGAAACGTTGGTTTGCGCGATGTGTCTCGCCAATAATAGCAATTCGCTCTCGGGTCGGACAATCGTGTTGGCCTGGCCACTCCACTCGCCGCTCGACCGTTAGCATCGCTCTCTTCGAGTGGAGCCATTGGGCCAGATTATCTGTCGTACGCGCGCTAGCTCACTCTCTGACTCCTCTACTCTCGCAATCGCAAATTAATTAAATCACAAGTTACATCAAGCGATTCGCCCAGCAGGCTCTAAGCCAACTGAATTTTTTGCTGATCCAGGGAGAAAATACAATCGAAAGAGCGCTAGAGTGGCTAGTGGTAGATTGGTGCGAGTCGCGCGCGCGGATGAAAATAGTGAGTGTGTGTAAGTGTAATCTTATTTCACGCTACTTGTCCGCTCGCCCCGAGACCCAGTGCACGCTAGCAATGCATTCAGTGCGAGATGCGATTTTACATTTGACGCCCTCACCAAGGCGCGCAGCGGGGAGAGAGTGCTAGCCGCAGTGGCACTACCACAACTCGCTCTAATTTGGATTATATTTGCTTTGGATTTAGTCCGCTTGGCTCGACTTTATTATTGGCTAGAGTGTCGCCACACTGGTGCCATTCCAGCAACCAAAGTTAGAGACGAGTCTGGCGACATTTTAAAGCTCCATCGTGTGGAAACGAAGCACTGCCTGCTGCTGCTGGTGACAATTGGACTGACTGTGCCTGCTCGTCTTGGGTAACCCAACACTATGCTTCTGCCAAATGAAGCCTGCTGCAAAACTCTAGCTACGAGTTTGTAGTTTGATTAATTTACCACTTGCAACGTATTGTGACTTTTACAAATCGAACCTAAGCTAAATTAGGGTAAAATGATCTTAATTTTAATTAGAACAAAACGTAAACTTATTCTGTAGTTTGTTTCTAGTTTCTATCTTAGTTAGCTACTATAGCTAATAACTATAGAATGTTTTTTATCTTTTGTCTATCAAAATTCAAGCTCAATTGAAAGCTCAAGTAAGGTAAAGTCTAATAACAATAATTCAATTAACGCCACTCGCGCCACTGAAAACAAGGAAATCACAAAAACAGGAATAACTCGGCTTGGGCTCATCACAGCCATTTGGCTCCAACATATCATCTTTGTCTCCTTCTTCTCCACATACTGATACCTCTTTCGGGGATACTTTTCCCTTCCAAACCATCCTTTTTTCGATTCGAAAACTATCGGGACCGAAGATAAGACCGGAAAAGACCCATCTTCAAATCAATTTTTTCACCACCAAATCTCTTCATTACCTCATTCTCAGTCAATCGCCACCAAAAGTTTCCCTAAAAAACTCACTCCAAGTCTCTTTTTTCCCAAAGACCGAGACGCAAAGGCAAAAAAACGCTTAGTGTTGGGTACATGCCTGCTGCTGCTGCCTTCCACTGCCTGCCGTGCGAGATGAACCCAGCTCCGAGGGGCATTTCATTTTGGCCCAATCGAACTTTCATCGGCACTGGCATGGCGAGCAGAGGTGCCTGAGTGCACTGCCGCCAATTTGTACTACACTAAGGCCACCGCTAGCTCTCTCACTGGCTCGCGTTGGCTTTTGTTACTCGTGATGTCGGTGACACATGCCGTGCGCACTTGAGAATGAGATTTGCTTCTGATCTCGCTACCAATAGCTCACTGGCTTGTGCGCTTCCTCTCGCTTGATTTGGATTGAGATTAGCCTCTAGCTCAGTGGCACGGTGGCTCCATTCACTGTCACCGAGCGACCGGAGCTCACAATGTCGCACACAATTGGCTTCGATTCGCCACTGCCAGGCTCTCCGCACTATTTCTAAATTAATAGCATTGCTCGTGTCTCTTGGTCTCTTGCACACCTACCCCCACAGACACTCACTTTGCAACGCGTAATTGCAGCAGCGACAAATTCGGCCGCGATTCTGTGCGCGCGGCGGTTGTTGAGCTGTCAGTTGCTGTATGATTCGAGTCTGCATCCAGCTGCGCGGGTGATGAATATGGCCACCACTACTGGCACAGCAGACAACAGCTCCACAACCACCTTTCTCTTGCAGCCCATCGCGCCACTCTCACTCCATGATTGTTTTAATTATCCGATCGGCTCGAGCTCATTGTTCGACTTGCTCGGCACCGTCTTGCATACAAAATGGATTTAGCTTGTACTGGTCATTCACACACTACCAGACTGACTGACCCAGCGCGCAACCAGGAGTCAAGCAGAGCCCAATTCTGACCTCTCATTGCTATCACGCTAATGCCATTATTTATTAATTCGACAACTGCGACCAGCTCAAGTCGATTCGAGAAAGTCGAGTACTGAGAGAGTGGCGTCAAGCCAGTTGGCTAATATTTAAATCATCAGCAAACTCCATTAAGAATTGCAATCCAATCAGTCCCAATGTTGGCTAATACAGTGGGATTTGCAGCACTATTCTCTGGTTGGTTGGTGTTAATCAGATTTGTCCTGTCTGTTCTGCCTGATGCACGCTTTGACGTTGTTTTGCCTGTATCAGTGAGATCTAGCTCTAGTATTGGATCAGTGATGCAAGCTCCACTAAGCTAATCGCTACCACTCTCCTGCGCTATCTACTCGCTCCGGGGCAGATTTCACAGCTTTTTCATATGCCGATGCTACCACCTTTCATATCTGGCGCTCAAACAGTGAAGCATTGCATAAGTGGTGGTGGTGATGAGGGGGGCGAACGATGCCAATTCGCACTTGTTTCATTCCACTCAGCTGTCACGGTGAGCTCCACTGAGACCCGCCGGCCGGCAGACACGCCGAGTGATTCGAGTTCTAATGCCCCAAACTGCTGTTTGCCTGTTTCGATCCGTCGCCTAGAGCCTATTCGGATCATTCCAGATTACTCAGTGTGGCTCAACCTAGTTGGAATTGCCGCTAGGCTCTGGCAAACATTACTGGTTCGGCAAAGAATTAAAACGGCTCTTTATGTGGACAAATTAATCATGTAGTGAGTTTTGTGAATGACAATTAGGCACATTGGACATTAGGAGGCGAATTATAAGGTTTATAATCATGTCAGAAAAATCTTGTTTATTGAAGAATGAATTGTGGCCACTGGGTTGATTGTCGCTGTGTACTCGCGACTTGTCTGAGTGCCTATTTGCCACACTGCTTTCTGCACTCGATGCATATGGTGGGTTCCATTAATTGGCGCGATCTGATTCACTTAGCATGCCAGCTTGTTGGCATTATCGGCGCTTTGTTCCTCCACATTGGCGTCGGATGCTTCATTGCTTCTATACCACTATTGCCAGTGCTCTGTACTGCGTTTTCCCATATTAGCGAACACAATCGACTCAAATCTACAGAGTACGAGGCAGACAAGCTTATTATTATCGGCTACGAGTGGCTGACTAGCTACCGCCACCACTACCGATTGAGAATAAGAGAGAGAGAGAGAGAGAGAGAAGAGAGGCTAACTTGGTGAAGCCAATGTTGCAGCCAGTCTGAGCCAGATCGCCATCATCATTACGTGCGCGCGGCGATTGTTGTTGTTGGTGTCGGCCACCACTAATACCACCACTAGTGTTTACTTATGTCTCTTCGTACAAGATTGACTCCATCCGCTTGATTATAGAGTGGCGAGTCTACTCGAGTAGGTGTTTACCAGCCTTGCTTCAATTGAGGTGTGTACATGGTCAACTTGGCACTTTACCCGCCTATACTTTTTTCTAGCCACTGTTTGGCTTATCCTCTCTGATAATCCTACGCAAACACTTGTAGTCTATCAATGCATGCCACGACTTTTGCTTGTAAATCAGATCGACGCGGTACAATCGATCTAGCGCGGGGGCATTCACCGCCAACCATAACTTCGCCATGCATACAATTTGTTTCACTCGCTCACCGCGGGCTTGGTCTCGATTAGGCTTCATAATCGAGCGCGTGACTCTTTGGATTTATGGATCTCAACTGCTTTTGCGGATCAATGGACGCGTTCTATGGATTTGGGCCGGACCGGTCGGGTGACCGCGGTTGGGTAGTGTTCAGTGATCAGGCCACTCAATAGCCTTGTCAATCGAAATGCCCTCCAGTGAGGGGTTCGCGTTGTGAAACGAGCTTATCCCACGCAGTGGGTGCACAAGAAAAGCAAGTTGCACCTTTCTGGCACACATTGATCTGGCAAACAAAAAGCTTTCTTCGACAGCTCTCCTGCTTGCAATGAAGAATTAATGACAGTTTACCTTCTGGGTTTTTAACTTTGCCTTTTGTTTAACTTTGCTTGTATAAACTACGTTCGCAATTGTGTTGCGATCCAGTTTAGTTGGATCAATGAAACGCTCATTGATGCCTGGTTGTGAGGCGATCAAGTAAATCGAGGAAAAGAGAGAGAGAGAGAGAGCTCAGATTATCCAAAAAACTGATTTGGGTTGTACAATAGATCGAGTGGACGATGCAAGCAAGACAAACTGCTCATGTTTTACTTGATGCTCGATTCATGCTTGGTGCTCATCTGCCCTCGAGTCAGATGCGATGAATCACTGACCAATAATGGTCGATTCGATTACTCGCGCGCTAACTTGGCCAGTGAGCAGTAACCAGATGACATGCTCTACTTCACACTATCACTGCACCAATCCTATTACAATTTTAGAGGAATTGATTTTGGTGTAAGTGGCGCAATTAGCTCTCTGATGTGCTTCAATTCAGGCACTGTTTGCATATTAATGTTTGAATTTGATTGTGGAATGTGCTCTTCCCACTATTGCCACTACCAGTAGTCGTTAAAGACGAACTCGCGAAATAAACTGCAAATGGCATTTGTTGATGATTGCCGCCATTCTCGACTGTGATCGATCGGTGCCGTACTGTTTGCACAGAGTTGATCTATTGCCACACTAATGACATCGCTAATGAGTGCTGATGGACACATCGGCAGATGCGCCTTGCCACGCCACACAGGTGTTCACGGCGCAATCCATTATCAGATTAGTCGAGGGAGAGGTTTAGATTAGCTTGGGTGACTTGTCGACCAATGACAATCTGATCAATCATCCCACCGCATGTTGTGTTTGCTCACTACCTGGCGCGCTAGTCAGTTACACGTCCCGGGTTGCACCTAACAACCCGGACCAACTAAACTTGTCTTGCTCGATTTCTTTGTGAAGGGATGAGCTGCGCCACTGTGCATCCTTTTGATTGACTCAACTCATCTCAATTGTACGCACGTTCTTGTAGCACTAAAGCACTTTATGAGCTTAGCTGGAAAGTGCCACAAGATTATCGAGTTTGACAAGGGAGGCGAGAGGAGATCAGCCATAAATCCGAGTCCGATTCTCACTGGAATCCACTTGTGTGGTTTCCATAGTCGATTCGGTACCACTCACTGTATTTCTCGCACCTCTGGACGGCGATAGCTGGCCCAGATTGGGTGTCGCGATGACGAGTAATGTTCCACTTACCATACAGTATTTGAACAGAGAAAAGGAGAGAAAGAGAGACGAGACAAGTGGCGCCGGACGACCTAAAGCATGTCTCGAGGAGATGAGTCATTTCTATCAATGTACTCGGTCCACTTGGTCGAATCAGTGCCCTGTAAAATTGGACACGATTGGCCGGAATGAAGCGACGCCTCCTGGCATTCTTCGTTCTCTAGTGATGGTCAACGTGATGATTACTGATTTTACATATTTCAAAAAATTAATTTCTACTTAGCTAGTGGCGTGGTTGACGCGAGCAATGTATGTGCGAGCTGGTGCATTCTCTGCTTGAGTGCTGCTCTGGCATGGTGCGAGCATTACCGCTGTTGCTGGTGGTGCCACCACGCCACCCATTGTCTTGTGAGCCTTATCGGCAAGATTTATGTTTGCTTAATTGTGTTTATTTATCTATGACTTTAGGCCCATAAAAATAACTTACCTTGGCTGCTTGCTTCCAGAGTGCTTAAATCCTTTAATTAAACGCATAGAGTCAATCAGGCAGGTAGTCGGTGTCGGGAACGGTAGTGGTGTGCGGTCGGACAACTTCGAGGTCTACCACGAATAATTGCGGTCGTTAGGCCAAACGAGGATTGCTCTCTCTCTCTCTCTCTCTCTCTCTCTCTCTCTCTCTCTACCTCTCCCTCTCTCCCTCCCTCTCACCCTTTGATGCCGCGCGGCATGCCTTGTGCTGGCATCTAATGAAGAGAATTCCACATTGGCACGCTTAGCCCTATTATCGGTTCGATTGTCTGCTGCTCACTGTGAGTCGATGTATTATTATCGGCTCGCCGCCGACATAGCCGATTTGACTTGGCAATACTGGTTGCCCGACACCGGTAAGCTCACCCGATTGAAGGCTGCTATTATTTATGGCAATGGCTTCTGCGATTCTCGTCGTCTCTCGTCGGCACACCAAAAATTCTTTTCGGCATCCAAATCGTGCCGTTTAGATTTAGTTCACAGATCACAGTTTAAATTTAATTATGCTAATTAACAATCAATGCCAAGTGTCGATGATGGGTAAACTAATATCGACGAACGGGTCTGCCAGTGACTCTTTGCGCTATGGCTCAATTTGTTTAGCTTGATTGAATCGCTTCATCCACTACCACTTAACCTTTGTTAATCCTGGTAGAACTTTTTTGTTTGCTTCTATACTTTATTCTCGATCGACTATAGTAGCGCGCCTAAATGTCATTAGTACGAGTCTTAAGCAAAAAGCACTTCATCTTATCTTTTCTAGCATAAGTGATTAGCCATAGCCAATTGATCTATTTAAATGACCTCTTGGTGTAGTAATCATAATGGCCTATTCTACCAGTCTTGGTGCTCTATGTGCTTAGTCTCATGTGAATGGGTTAAATATCTGTGGCCACTGCGTCCGATCACTTGCTTGTTCGCATGACTCGCACAATGGCTTCTCTGCCCATTGGGTCGTAATCGGCGTTGTCGTAATGTTTGTCTTGGCCATTGCGCGCACGATTTGCATTGTGTCTCGGTGTGTTGTGCACTGGATTACTGGCACTAGTGATAGAGGCAATTATTTACTTTTAATTACGCCAGATTACAACGCGACTCGCAAGTGGGTTGCGCGAAACAATGAGATGGGTACTGTGGGCTGCTTTGCATGGCTTGTCTCGCTGAGCAACCGACTTGTTGGCCACGATGCCACCGACTGGCTGGGACGCATCGCGATGATCTCTTTGTTTGCTCAAAGCAGCGTCTCGATCCTCGTTTGCCGGCCGACTGGAGG
This sequence comes from Papilio phestus, assembly GCA_018231625.1. Classification (NCBI taxonomy): domain Eukaryota; kingdom Metazoa; phylum Arthropoda; class Insecta; order Lepidoptera; family Papilionidae; genus Papilio; species Papilio phestus. The sequence continues at coordinate 42,110 of DVQH01000034.1, forward strand.
CATCTGGCTGCAGTCATTTTAATTGCTCTTTAATCGTCTTTCGATTCAATGTCCTCGAGACACTCGCAATAGACTCGTTCGCGCCACTACTTGGTCTGAGTTCACTTTCTCCCTTACACAAGGGCGCACAGTGTGCCACAGATTTGACGCTTTCGACTTGACTCACAGTTTCACCTCACTGGGACGCATCACTTGCCAGGGGATCTTTTCTCTCTCTCTCTCTCTCTCTCTCTCTCTCTCTCTCAACTTCTCTCTTGCTTCAAAGTAAGTTCCGACTTGTGTCTTTACTTTGAAAGCCGATATTATTGGTGGCTTATTGAGTGAACACAGTGGGGGAACTTTGCCGGGTACTTATACCTTGTGGCATTGACTCCTTTACGAAATAACCTTTGGATGGGTGCGCGGGCGCAAGTGACTCAAATTTTGATAGACTTTGGATGAAAGACTATTTTGTCTCTGTTGATGATGATGATGATGGTGACGCGACTCTATGGCACACTCTGCTTCGCTACTAACACCTCGTCGTTTCTCGCTTTTTGTTTCGCGCCATTATGTGTATTAATTGAAGCGATAGCAAAAATGTATTGGCACATAGTACAAAGTTGCTTTGATTTACTTAGCGAGATCGATTCCATTTCTCTCTCGGTGCTTGGTCCAAATTAATCATCGCGCGCACCGCGAACGCGTCATCAATGGCCACTCGGGGGATACATCGTCTCTGGCTGCCATTACATGGTGATTGAATTTCAATTGATCAAAGAATTTTAATAAAGCACACCACACAGTACATAGTTAGATAGTGATACAGATGCAGAGGGGGTGAGACACACGCCATCTCGATGGACAGCTCGCCTCGCTCTATCGCTTCTCTTACTCTCAAGCTCGATTTAAAATTGTAATTTCTCTCTCTCTCCCTCTCTATTTATCTGTCTTTCTCTTGGTAAGCGTACATTCTTGTGATTGATATTTGCCTGTGTGCTTTGTTTGTTTTCAATACGCGCCACCCACCACTAATGCATCTACCATTATCGATGGTGTGGCAGCGGTATTAATTTCATTTTTAATTTTCTTTCCATTGATCATCATCATCATCAAGATGGAGCATCTTTTAATTTCTTGCTCACTTTTCTTTGTGGTTCTTTGGTTGGATAAGTGTAATCCCTCGTTCTTTCTCTCTGGCCTCACGAGCTGTGGCCAAATCGGTAATGGTTGTGTGAGTGCTTCGAGATTCAATCACATTCAGAAGGCGAGATTAATTGTTTCGACTGGAATTGAGTGCCTAGACCGGGCTCGAGTCGCGTCACTAATCTCGATGGTGCTTCTGCTCACACTAGACCCAATGTCACCATGTTCCCCATTGTCTGCCATAATGAATTGTCCCCTCGAGTTGACGATGATTTCTGGCGACTTTGCCCCCCACACCACAGCACGGCACACCAGCATGATCCAATATCAGATTGCCGCATGGCAGCAATATTATTAATCGAGCCAAAACGATAGATCTCTGTCTTTCGCTTTCTCTTCTTTGGTCTGAATTAATACATTAATAATAATTCCCTCTGATCGCGATTCCAATTGAGTGCTACTCGAGTGTATCTCCCCTACTTTTAATCGATGGCGCCCGTACTTTGTGACTCGTAATCTTGGGGTCGAGCACTCACTCGCTCTTTAGATGCTTCTAATCCAATAGTCAGCGAGCTTATCGGGTGGAAGCTGGCATTGCATTGTAACGTGAGCCTTTCTGCTTCATAATTTTCCCAACTTTCTAGTGTTGGACAAACAATGACCACTAAGCTTGGATTTGAATTTGAGGCTCTCTGTTCGAGATCTCTGCTTGTAGGTGTTAGTTGGTAATGGTGGGATTTGCTGTGACATTGCACGCGAATTCCAAGTGCATGTCTAGCTTGCCAGCTCACCCGGTGCTGTCTTACCCCTCCCTTTCCGCACAGTTATCTATCGTATCAAATTAATTAAAAACAAATCAAAACTTCCCGTTGGTTGGCGGTGGTCGACGACATCGTTGCTTGAGCTCGACCAATTGTCTTGGTGCCAGCCGGAGAAGCTCTATTGTGTTGGCGTTCGATTGTGATTAATTTCTCTAAGCTGAGAAGTGAGGAATCGAGCCAACGGGCCCACACATCCGACTTGAGCATCTTGACTGTCACTTGATTTAAAATATCATTGCTTCGCTTGCTCGACGAGGGTTTTAATTAATTTATTTCTCTCTCTCCCTCTCTTACTTGGTGCTGCTTGATTGTGCTGGCTGACAGTCGGAATCGGGTAGCCAAGACAATGGGAGTGATTCCTTTCGCAGAGGAAGTGTCGCTTCTCTCAGACAGTGTCTTCTCACCCACTGTCTCATCTTGGATTCGCTGGCTGCTCTCTTGTTTATCTGACATGGCGCCCAGTCAGATCACTTATTGATCTCTCACTGATCGTGCGCGCATCTCGATGCTCTAATTCGATTAGCTCACGGAGACAGATCTGCCACTGTTACTGTGATCGATTCCCATTGTCACCCGTTTGTCTTGGCAAAATCAAATCTAATTAATTGGAATTATAAATTCAAATGTTTCGATGCCATCGAACTCAGTGCGGTGCTCAGATCCTCCCACTACGCTACCATTGTTTGATTGATTAAAACTAATCTGTTTGGGTGCAAGGCTCGAGGAGGACATAGTCTGCTACAGTCTAGTGCGCTATTGATCACCGTCTCGGTAAACGAACTTTTTGCCTGGCCACCGCACTCTGACGCTCGTCAGTAGTGCAGCTAAGCGGAGCAATTTGTTTGATTTGTGCCAAGAAAATTAGTGTCGCCGCCACCAACACCGCACACTACCAGTGCTGGAATGGCAACTAGAGCAGCGGTCGTGGCGGCGGTTGCATAGAGCCGGTCAACTAGCTTGATGGCTCAGCCAACACTATCGATCTAATGGCAGAATCAACATTGGCGCGCCACTGCCACCACTAGGTTCTACACGCAAACTTTAATCAAGCTGACTACTAATTAGAATAGCATTTGACAGTCCTCCTGTGCGTCTTAGATTAAAACGTCGCCCTCGCTTTCTCTCTTTCTTTCTTTCTCGCTAGGTACTAGTAACGACGGTGCTGGGGGGTTGCAGTGGCAATAGTCAGAATCAGTGATTAGTGTCACAAGCTGTCTGCTCGAGTTGTGCCTGATCCCGCTGGCCCACCTCGCCTGGTGAGGTACTACACGCAACTTGTACCCTCGCCCAGGTGAACCGTTATCCCTCTCGCTCGTCTACTGATCGATACCGTCGCACGCGCATTTTGATCAATCTGCGCCACGGCTCGACACGACACCAGCTCAACAACGATCGAGCCAAATCCTAATCGTGCACGAGACTCCATTGCCATTCGTGATTGCAATCATGCTCTCTACGATGACGCCTCAGCCGTGTCAGACAGCATTATCTCTAGTGTTCGGTGTCTGTGTGCATGTCAGGCTAGGCGTGATGGCCTGGCCAAGTCAAAGGTTACCGACACACCAACACATATTGCTGACTAGTATTTGTTTGACTTTGAATTTCCGCATCAACTTGCTCTACTTTATTCCTGGTGGCAGTAGTAATTGTCTCTAGTTATATTTACCGAAATCTTGAATCATGCCTTTTTGAAGATACTGAAATTCTTTTAGTTCTATCATTTTACCTCCCACATGGAAATTATAGCTTTATCTAAGCAAACAGTTTGAATAGCTAACGAGTGGGTTCCGCGATTTAAAAAAAATTGTAATAATTAGTGTGGTGAATAGCTAAGCCGCTTTGAATGGAAGAGAAAGAGGCGCAGATTTTTAATTAAAACTTCGGGTACAGTAGGAGGACTGTGGTGAAGTCACCCCAGATTAGATGATTTGACTTAGGGCCATCTTTGAATCTCTGCGATTTCCTACATTAATTAGTCTGATTCGGGTATTTCGCAAACTCACAAGAGTGATTAGCATACGTTCCTGAATCAATTAGGAATTTACTTACTCTGTTGTAGGACCAAGTTGTTTTTGTGAAGGTGGCAATGGAAAAATTAGGCCACTTGGAATTGGCAGACTTTCACATGGTGACTTGATTGGTGGTTAGGGCGACGGAGCACGCGGACGACCGGAATCACCTCGGTCATGACCCAGCGAGCATCGCAGTGAGGTGACACTATCACTTCTAAATCCCAAGTTTCCGTCTGGGACCACACCGCCGTCTAGTTTTACGCGTTGCTAATCAAGTGCGAATCTTGACTGGCGAGTCGGGTCTCGTCTCGCTGGCTTCGATCAGCACAACGCACCACAGTCGCAATCGACCTCATGCTCTTCACTGCCTGTTGTTTTATTAATTTGGCTTTTTTTCGCTTTCGATCGGCCCGATGCATTCTTGTCGCAATTTGGTCCAATCGCCACTGTCGTTTCACAATACGTGATTATGTGATATTCTTGGCGGAAATTTCATTCTCTGCCCGGCTGCATTGTCTCGCTTGGTCTTCCAGTAGGCTGGCACCTAGCGCGTCCAGCGCACCACCATCAAAACGATTCTATGCATCTCCAATTTCCCAAGCCGCTTATTATCTCATATCTTCCTGCCATGCTTGTGCTCGCGTTCGACGTTGACATTTCGAGATGAATGATTTCTCTATTGGAACGAGTCCATCAAGCGATTGCGCCCTAGTGGTGCGGACCACACCTGCTGCCAGTGAAGCACTTCTCTCTGCGTCGCAATTAGACGCTGAGCGAGTCTCGCACCTCAAGGTGTCTAACACGCAACATCTTTACCACTGGACAATGTAGATGCGAGAAAAGGGTCCTGTGGTTGCAATTAATCAATTAGATTCCGCACAAGTGTGCACATCAAGTTCAATCGATCAGAGGCAAATGCAAAGCAGCGAGTTGCATTTCTCGGATGCAGGCATGGCTCTAATTGGCCTCGCTCTCGGCCCAATCCATCAATCGCGTGATGTCGCCTTTGTGCCCTCCCTCGTTTGACTCAGAATATCTATGGTCTCTATTCTTTTGATTGGCTCTATTCATGCCTGCGTCTTTGGCTGCAAGATAATTGCTCGAGGTCGAAATTCGCATAACGAGACTAACTTCCGCCAACAAGCAGGTATCGGCAACAATGCGAGATAAGAAAGGTAGAGTCGTAATCGCGATTGGATCGCGTACTTATTTTAACGCCTATGAATCTGAAATGGCGTGGACTATCAAGTCACATGGGTATTGATCTTGTCAGTGATCAGCAAAATTGGATCTCACTCGAGTTCTTTTGGCATAAGAAAGTGCGCGTGCTTGGCAATTCTCGCCTCGCTCTTTCTGATGCCATTTGTTTTTGCTCGCTACACTGATCAATGCCTCAATGCTTTGCTCCCATGTTAGTCCTCGTCGTCGTCGATCATCAGGCAGATGAAAAATGGTTTTGGATGCTGTTTTGACGTTTACTGCAAAACTCTCTCTCTCTCTCTCTCTCTCTCTCTCTCTGTGACTGTCGGTGTGATTATCAATTCTCCCACTGTAGTATTGTGTTCGAGTGTTTCTTTCTTTCAGTGTTTTAATACACTTTTAATTTCCTACCGATACACTGGTCCAAGAGAGTGAAGAGGCGGAGAGTGAGAGACCTGACAGTTGGGCGATAGGAGGCTCGTGAACAAATCATTCCTCTTGCTTGATAATTGTTTCGACTACACGTCGGATATGCCGCCACCGTTTCTCCCGTAGGTTGAGCTGCTGGTGGTTGTATGTTGGCGCACCAAGAGTAGCGTTACTAATGCACATCCCTCACTCGTCCTCTTTGGCGCGTTCAACGATGTAACACTTTTTTGTCTTATCCTCGAGGGATATCCGCTCACCGAGCTCGGGTGCGCCACTCACTTGGCTCCCGTCTTACGTTCGCTGATAGTCTCGCCACTTCTCTCTCTCTCTCTCTCTCTCTCTCTCTTCTCGACATTGTCTGATCGAATTATTTATCCAAACAAATATTTGGCACACACACACACACACACGCACCAACCGACACTTGGCAGTGAGCTTCTCACAGGCTAGGCGAGAAGAGGCTTGAACTATTATCCAAATATTATTAATGTTTGAATCATTATTTTTCACTTGGCGCCCTGGTTCAATTGACGACAACCAGTGTTGCGCTGCCACCGTGTCCTCAGCCGAGTGTGTTGGATGACTTTCAATCTATTATTGATACTGCGTGCCATGGCCGAGCCAAGCGATGACTCTACACGGCTTACACCCAAGCCCAAGGAGTTGGTAAAATTAGACTAAATAAACTTTTCTACTCGAAACTTTCTATTGTGTGGTGCCGCTGGCTGGCGGTTTGATCTCACTTCTCGCGTTTGGTCTTTCTCTCACTCTACACTTTAATCTGTAAGTGTTTGACTGCGATGATTAACGATCTATTGACGGCTCTTCTCAAAGGCTACAGGCGCCCCCGCAGCCGGTCGCTTCTGGCTCGGTAGCTGCTGCGTCCGACACAGCACATCGTCTTTATCATTTTTCTAATTTCACTATTGTTTTCAATATTTCACTTTGGAGAGTTTGAGAGAGAGTGAGTGAGAGACTGAGAAAAGGACAGGGCAAAATTTATGAATTATTCTTATCTTGACTGGTGAAGATTTAGCCAAGTGAGTGGGAGAGAACATTGGTGAGCAGTAGCATGGCTCACAGTTCGAAATCATTTATTAATTCTTGTCTCATACTTGATCGAGCTCAACCAGCCGATATCTCTGGATGTGCTAGATTCGGTAGCTAGCTCGGCTCGCTCGACCACCACCGACTGCCGGTTGAGCTTAGGGGCGAAGGGCCACAATGGCGAGGACCGCGGTTGCGGTGATAAGTCACACACACTTCCTGCTTCATTCCCAGTGAATCCCGGCACTGTGAGCTGGTGAGCCGGCCCAGTAATGACAATAGATAGATACCGAGAGCTTGCGCGCGCTAGCCTATCCGAGTCGCCACACTTGGCTGTCAAAAGAAAATTTATTTCACTAGACAAATAAGCCACCAGCACCGCTGCTGCACCAACCACTTTCACTCAAGCGACGAGCGATGTCTTTAATTACCGACTTTGCGGTTAATACTTCACTAGGCTGCGGAGTGGTGGCGCATGGCGCCTTATCTCCCACTCGATTTGTCTTCTTCGACTGGACACTTTGGGGTGTTAATTAAAATCTCGCGAGCTCTTTGCTCTCTCTCTCTCTCTTTGTTCTACTCGGCTTTTCTCGCACCGACGACAACTGATCACCGTCTCTCGGTGCATCTCCACTACTGCCCACTGTGTTCGCATGTATTTTAAATAATTAACACATTTGTAAATTGAAAAGTTTTGTTACTCGGTCTACGCTCATCTAACATCTATCTTGGCCATTCTATGTGGTGTTAAGAAATGTGTGTTCAGTGTCTAAGTATGTACAGCCGTGTGGAAGAAGAGCTCGAGCTAAAGTCTATTAGTGCTTTCGCGCGCGTTAGTGGCCATTTGTTTGCTACATTAAGCAAGCTAATTCTGCTGTGATGAGCTTGGAGATGGCCATACAATGGAGTGGGCGCCACTCTTGGTGCACACCGAGAGAGCAAGAGCCGACAGTAGCAGATTCGCAGTGTCAAGATTAATGGTTAGGCTCTCTTTCACTCACTCTCACTTACTTTCTCTCTCTCTCTCTCTCTCTCTCTCTCTCTCTCTCTCAGCTCGTTACACGAGGCGCTATAGCGGCATACGAGTGCGACCGCGCGGGCGCGTGTCTCTCTCTCTTTCTCTCTCTCTGCCGACATGTGTTGATCTTCATTACCTTAATGAATAATTAGCCGGCAGTGATGCGAAAAAGAGACTAGGCAGTGGAGAGAAGAGTGACATGGCCACCGCGCCCATCTCACCCCTCGATGACAAGTTGACAGTGTCGATCAGTGGGAGACATGTTCGATGGCACCATCACCACCACGCCACAATCACTAACACATCTATCTCTTTGACTACACTTTATTGAAATGTAGCTTCATTTGCATTCATAGTAGATTTATCCGGTATTTCCGTGAGTTCTATGTTTGAATATTGAAAGTTTTTTTTCCTATGTAAAGCCGCGGATATGAGGAGAGAATTTATCCTCTTTTCCACTTGGTTCACCTTCTCTTTACCACAATTAAACAAGTGATTTTTCTCAAAATTAAATTCATGCTTGAATAATTTAAATTTCTTACATCAGAATATCAAGAATTGTAATTTCCCTCAATTCTTTCTTAGAAATCAGGTGCTCACGGATATTGCTTGATTCTGGGCAATGTCTAAGGAACCAGTAAAAATTAATTTTAAACCTCTAAGAGAAGACGGCCCGATGGCTAAGAATATTCTTTCCGTCACTACTGCTAATTGTGATGATAGGAATGTTGGCCAGAGTGGTAAAGCGGGCAAGTGAGTTGACGAGTAGATTGGCTCGTTTAGCTTTGATGGGTGAAATTGACAAGTTTCTAAAGTTATTACAAGATGCCAAGTCGTTGTCGAGTCAACGATGGCTGGTGATGATGGTGGTTGGTGGTGGCGATGGTGCCGATGATGGCGACCGTGGTACAATAAGCAAATTTTAATGTCTCTCCACTTGGCGTTGGGAGTTTTAAATTAAATTCTTGCCGATTCTGGCCGCGTATGTCGCTTTTGTTTAAATTGTCATTTGAAATAGTGTCGCACAGAGTATCTGCCAAATGGCTTGATTCTGGTCGGTGTGCGAGAATCTGTGCCGGTGGTGGGCTGACTCAGTCCGCCAATCACTGATGTCTTATTCATGTCGTTCCCTCTTCTGGTCGTCATCGTAGCACTTTCCCCCTACTCTATCACAAGTAGCACTGCTAATATGTGAAATGTCCGCCTTTCTCACTCACTGTTTAGGCAATGCTGAAATCCGTGTGGCGCGAGCGCATCTCGAGATGTTGCTAATGATGATTAGCGCCCGGCGAGCGCGAGTGGAGACACATTGAGTTAACGATTAGATTGAAACCAAATGGATCATGGTGACTCGTCTCCCGTGCGTCTGGCGCTCGCCACTGCCAGTAATGATCGCGCCGGCATCGGGAGGCGATGAAGTGACACTAACGACAGTTTCGATTCCGTAATGGTGATGGCGAGCGCGCGCCCGAGCTTGCTTGATGCTGGCCCAGAGATGCGGCGTCACTCACTTCACCACCGCTGTGGCCAGTAGTGTGCTTCAAAGAGAGACTAGTCGAATCGGCATCGGTGGCCGCCGTCGTGGCGACGATTATAATGATCTCCCTCAATCTGGCTGCTGTTTGTTTTCACTCACTCTCTCTCTCTCTCTCTCTCCACTCGATGGTTATTTACTTTGTGTGCGACACACCACCGCCTTACGCTACCAGTGACGGTTACCGAGCTGTCTCTCTCTCTCTCTCTCTCTCTCTCTCTCTCGGTTCCTTCTTTTAATTCGATCCCAGGCTTTCTCGCTTTTAACACTTAGCGCCAGACAATCAGGATCGAAAGCGACAAATGAGCCAGTGGGGGGAAAACGGAGTTTGGAAGAATGGAACAATCGGAATAGCAAATGCTTTCAGTGCTCGAAATGATTCAATTCGCGCGCAGTGTCGTTTGTTCCAGATTAAGATGTGCAGCGCGATGCAGGCAACAAGAGCAGCGGTACTTTGTGATGGTGTGAGGCGATAATAGTCGCCTGCTGACTGACTGCCTCGCAAAGGCGAGTAAAATGAATTATTAAATTTTAAGTAAAATTTGTTTTGAGTCGAATTCAATTTCTCCTCCTCCTTCTCATTCGGCACTTGGAATTTGATTTTTGATCTCGCTTTCACTCGACTTCTCAGTTCTAGATTGTTTGCGGCTTGCACGCTTTAATGAGCGATTCTAAGTGGCACACATGGCCAGTCGTCAATCGGCTTTGGGACAGCTTTAAATTTTTGTTATATTTATTTAAGCTTGCCTGTATTGTCTTGCTGACTGGCTGACTGACTGTTGGCAGTATTGTGGGCCTAATGATGACAATGGGTGCCGAGCGCGTTGACAGTGAAATCATTGTCTCACTCGACTTGGGCTCGGAACCGCCACCACCAAGCGACAGTAATGAACGCCGACCAGTCGACTCACCGACCCACTGACTAACTGAGCCAGCAGACAATTTGCTTTTCATCATTATCCTTCTTCTAAGCTCCAGTTTCATCTTTCTCTCCCGCTCTCTTGCCCTCCACTAGCTTGTTTCATTATCTGGGACTCTTGGTTTCGCTGCCCCTCAGTCTGTTGTTCACTTGCTAGCTCTCATTATCATTAGTCGAACTATCTTGTTGACGCGAGCGAGAATGCGACATGCCGAGCTCGATCACTTGACAAGCCACAATCGGATGCAGCCGGCAGTGAGGAGTGATGCGCTCGACACACCTCCCTCTCTTAGTTTTTCTTCTCTCTCCCCACCACCCGCCTTGCTTAGATCGCACTCGATTACTCTCTTCCAGTTGTTGACTCGGCACAACATTTGCCCACCAAGTGCACTGATCTCCGCTTTTCCACGGCATCACGGTATATTTATGTCCCATTCATTTTGTTTCAAGCAGGTATACACATTTTCATACAACATTTGCATTTGTGATCTTCTGGCCATTACCATTTAAATTGGACAGACAAAGATTTAAAGTAAACATTTGATATATATGTAAGTTTCAATTGCCAGAGTTGTCAACTCTTACTGACTTGTAAAAGGCAATCGTGCTTCCGAATAGACGATAAATCAACTTTATTTTATCTTAATCAAGTCAAATTACAAAATAACAAAGAATGTAGTAAAACAAATATTTAGACAAAAGTATAACACAAACTGTCTATAATCTTCCTCTGAGCTCAAAGGGTAGTTCTAACGGTAAACTTTTTTTAAAATGTTGAATATATTCTTTACTAACAATTAGTTTAGGTGTGATGACTAGGAATAGCAACATATCAACATTCGTTGATTTAAGTTCAAATATTTGATTTAACAATACGACAATAAGAAGCATTTTTGTTTTGTTGATGGCCATATTTAATATTGTTTCATGCCAGACATTGATTTTAAAATCACAACGCGAGTCATGTTGCGAGAGAAAAGGCCATTTGTTCCACTGAAAAGTGCCTCTTGTTGGGAGCGCAAAGATTTGAATGAGTGAGACTGTTTGGTTTTGTCGGCAGATGCCACCACTGGTGAGTGGTCTACCTGGCTCGGCGTGGTGGTTCCATTTGACAGCGGCAGTGGTGATGTGACGGGCAGTGTGGCTAGATTGATCGAGCAGCACCGATCTGTCTCGGGCTGCTTGCCTTGGTGTCTCCATTTGTCGCGCGGCGGTAATGACTGGCCGCTATAGCACCCATCGTCTCTGCAGCACTTGATGGAATCTTTTCTGTCTATTGGAGATTATGCGATCAATTTGAGTTGTAAAAGCTTTTAACACTTTAGCACTGAAAGACTCTGGCACCGGAGTCGAGGCGAAACGACGAGAACGACAACTGTAATTACGCCTGTGATCTCTATATGTCTGATTCTCTCTTGGGTTCGGGACGAATAGCCGAATAGACCAGGCCAGAGTTTGAAATTGGTCTCTCGTTTGTGCTTGGCAATGGGACCGACACACGCGACTAGTGATGAACTGAGTCGACTTAGTGGGTCGGCACGAAATTGGGCTTAGTCATCGCGATCTCACACAAGCCCACTGGCGCTATCGACACGCTGCGCTTACTGACTTTGGGTGACATCTGTGGTGGTGCGACAGAGTTTGGTTCGCATCGATATAGCACTCCCACGCTTGGCTTGCTTGGTTAACTTGTCGATAGACTGCCTCCTTAACGACTCTATGATAAACTGTGATCTCTTTTTTTTCTTGACAGGGCGCAATATTCCCCTGCACTGTATCATCGAGCGAGCTAATCCATCACTGGTGAGTCCTGGTAATTCCAGCACTTCTCCCAGTGGTGGTTCGCAACCCTCATCTTCACAAGCAGCCACACCACCGGCTACCTCGAGCACGCCTGGTGATCTCTCCTTAACTCCGGGTGGCTCTAGTTCCACACCCACCTCGGGCCCAGGCTCGTGTCAAGCGGGTGGTCCCGGAAACCCAAATAACCCAGGAAATCTGGTGGTGGAGGCAGACACATACGCCATCTTACCATCGAGCATTCCCTTCGCTGACATTGTACGCTCTTCGCTCACCAAGTTAGGCTACGCACCTCAAGAGATGGTTGGAGCTAAAGGTGAGTAACTTTTTCAAATTAACCCCGCTTAACTTTCACAACTTTTCCCGCGTGATGGTCCAACTTGTGTAATTTTTCAAAACTTAGACTTTGCAACTGTTTCGGCTAATTGTTCTGGCCCTAGCTCATTAGGCTTAATTGTGCATAGATCGATAAAGGCAGCTTGCCTCAGAGTTCCAGTAACCATATAATCACCTTATATAAGGCATGTTGTAATCGAACGGCTCGCGTGCTTATAAGCCAAGCCATGACAATCTGGGACTTCTTGCGGTAACACGTGACCAGCACGTTGCGTTGCGGCATCGACGGTGGCCACATTCTCACAGGCCATTAGTGGTGAGCCGAGTGAAGTTACGGTGATCCAGAGAACGATGTCACGGCAAGTGGTGCGAGGGGAGGCGAGGGCGCCCTCGGTCTCGGTTGGGCAGCGCGCACTAATTGCTTGGTGGCACAGCGCGCCGGCTTCTCCATTTGTCTCCATTTTGGTGTGTATTCATTCATTCGCTCTCTATCATAATCGATTGCTTCTCTCGCTTCTTCACTGCCAATAATAAAGTTTTTACCTCTCAAGATAAATAGAGCCGTCAGATAACAGAGAGCCCAAAAGCGTACACTACTGTGGCGAGTTGAGAAAGTAATCACAAAGTTTCATTGTCATTCAAAATAGGAATCGACTGGGCTTCGACTGGTGTTCTTTGTTTTGCCAGGCTTGCTTTTCGCTGCAAACCAACCATTTTGTACGCCATTACCTTGGAAGTCGACAGTTTTAATTGCACACACAGCTTGGTTCAATTGACTTCGGGAGCCCAACTGTGCGACTGGGCGAATAAACAGAGAGATCTAAGTGGGGACTTGGTGGCCGGCAATAGCTAGCGCCGAGCACCGGTTATTATTAGCAATTCTTGAGTCTCTCCAGATAAGGCCACTTCCCATTTGACATATTCGCAAGTGAGCCCAGATTCGAGAGTCCGAGTAGGCCCAGTAGCACAATGCACACATCGGCAAGACACCGATAGCGGTGCGGTGAATTGAAATATTCGCCAACAAGTCAGATCAAACTTGACTCTCTGTCCCCTTGTCTCTCTTGTTCTTTCTCGATTCTTCTATTTATACTGACAGCTACAGTCACAGTGCGCGCCGTCTAATGGGTCGGTAATTAAAAACTCGAGCCAAGAGTTTTTCTTTCCTTTTCTTCTTTGCTTTCTCAAGAGCTGCGCACCGAGACTTGTCCCCGAGAGTCCGTCGGCGAGTCGCAGAGCTGGCAAGTTTATCTTAACTAAACGAGAGTCGCTTCTCTTTCACTGCCGCTTAGATCAATTGTCTCTGACAATGGAGATGGAATAGAATAAATCATTGGGAAGCACGAGAGGAGTATAAAAAATAATAAAGATGGGAGCTCGTGGCTGGTGCAACTTGTGTGAGTTTAATTGAAATCACATCTCGAACAGGCAGAGATGAATTTACATTAAGCTTTTTTGGTCGATATCTCAGTGGAAACAGTGGATTCTTCAATAGCCTAAGTTAAATAAAATTAAAAGTAAATGAGAACCAACGCGCAGGCGGCAGAGATAAAACACCTACGGTCGGCTTTTATTATTAGCCTACTATTTCTATTCTACCAGAGAGTCTATTTTTTACCAGTGAAAAGGAATCATAACAAAGACGAATTGAACTCATGTTTGAAACAATGATATTCGCGAATTTAAACTAATTTCTCGGGTCCGGTGAGGCGACGTGTCTTTCTTATAGTGTGTATGATTCACACTGTTTGCTTGCTAAACAGTGGTACTGGTTGATGAAGCGCGCTCTCTGGTGCAGAAGAAAAGAGCCAGTGAATGAGTACCTGCATGGGTAGAGTGCACCAAGAGCGCGCAATAGAGCAACAAAGAGGATGAAAGAGTGCCGAGTCCCGAGTCAAAATTTACTTTAACATTCCATCTCTCGATTTATCTCACATGGGACCTTAAGACGTAAATGAAGAAACGTAACAAAGGAGAGTGAAGACAAGTACTACTGAAAGAGAGGAAAAGGGGAGAGAGAGAGAGAGAGATGGAGAGACAATTTTGCATTACGTTACAATGTGAAGTAATAGGGAATTTGTAAGTATTTCTCTGTGCGTGTCCTACACACCACTACCGAACGTCGCTCTAGCTCTGTTTTATTCATTATCATTTAGTTTTAAATGAAAGCCAAGCCTGGAGCTGGGCAGACAAAGCGAATACTGGGGATCCAGGAGGGTTGATTGTACTCAGTCTAATGAAATGCGATACCGGCTCAATCTGGCACTGACTCGTACTTGGTGCTTCTCATTAAGGTCCCGAGTTGGTCCAATTACGGGGACCGATGTGGCCCTGGGTTAACCAGCGACCAAGATTCTGACGATGACAATCGCACCGCGACGGGGGGTGCAAGTTTTCATGAAGAATCACGATTAGTCGGGATTGGTCCTCACAACGGTGCGGCTTTGTGTTACCATAATTCTCACTGACTCTCAACCACTTTCATAGGGCTCAATTTGACTCAACTCTTGGGTTACCAAGATTTTAATTCTCCTGATAATACTCGAGTCGTAATCATGCCAATTAGAGATATTGCTCTTTTAAGAATCTATACCAATGCATAGGGTGGTATTAGGAATCGAGTGATTTGAGTGGAATCTTTGCAGCAGCTTGTTGTCAAGTAGCACCAGCCGGAAGTCAAACCTCGAAGGAACCTAGACGGGTGGCTTTCAATTCTCTAGTGATGATTGGTAATGATCGTTCTAATTGTGAGTTTTTCATGTGAGAGAAAGAGGGGGAGAGAGAGAAAGAGAATCATATAATTTATGTGGAGAGACTCCTGTCACCGTCTTAATTATTTACCACTTTAGCCTAGCATCATCAGATTCTAGCGAGTTCTTCTTTCTCGTGTGTTGATTAGAAAGAAATTTGAATTAGATTTAATTTTATCTCATTCACTAACTGCTACTGCTGCCAAATAGATCGGTTGACAGATATTAAAAATATTATTTTCGAAACCTTACTCTTTCTGCAGTGTTTGAATGGAACTTGGAAGATTCTATCATCTTTTGCGTTCCGTGCCTCTTAGCTTAGGAGGAAGCAAAGAAGTGTGAGCTACACATCACAATCACACTGTGAGGAGCGGGGTAGTAATAATGACATTAAAAATTTAAATTAGTTTGAGATTGAGATTTTGAGAGATGCCACTGTCTACTGTGCACTGCTCATTCTCACACATTGCCACACTGGTGTAATCTATTTTTAAATGCTAGACCGTGACACGAGCGCCAACTGTTGGCTACGTTGCACAGTACGGCACACGTCTGCTTGTTAGTTAGCGCGCGCGATCTGTCACCGGATTCGCGCTACCGAGCTCACTACTCTTATTTATGATGTCGACGAGCCGTGCCGAGCATTTGTTTTGACGTTGATCTCTTTCTTGTGCACTCTCCATTTTGGAAGTGAAGCATTTTTTTGGAAAATGAAGCAGCTCACAAGAATTTGGCCACAAAACAAAGCAGTGGAAAGAAGGGAAACCATCTTGCAGCTAATCAAAATGTATCAAATTTAGCTTGGACAGGTATTAGTGCATTTGATTAGGTTTCATAGTGCAAAGTGTGCTATATGGTGAAGGTGTAGGCTGCTTGTTAAATTGGATTAGATATTTGCCGAGTGTGAGAAGGTAAACTTTACATTTATGTTTGTTTGAGAAATGTTTGACTGAGGACTTTCGAAATAAGTCGCAAGATTATGATCGCTATATAAAATGGCTCTCATTTTGCTCACATCGTTATTCGATGTTTGTGAGACAAGCAAAATAAGCTTGTTTGCGACCTTTGGTTTTGTTTGTTTGCATTCTAATGAGGTAATCAAAGGTGTACGGTGTGGCAACTGATTAAGTCACTGGCGGCACTTGACACTTGTGAGCATTCAAAACTCAGAGAGGATCGCTTGTCAGCTAGTTGACCTCTTGCTCTGTTGGCAGTGGTGTGCGCACACACCTAATCACTGGGTTGCGATGCGGCTCGTCGAGTAATGACTTGTTAAGTGAAGATAAATTGTGCTGGCGCGAGCGCGGTAAGGTGGGGACCGTGATGTTCCCGCCTCATCGCGCTCGCGCTCCAACTCTAATCCTCACCAGGCGTTGGTGTGGCGAACCGACAAGACAGGTAGCGCTGCCGGTGGCGACCACTGATGCCTCGAATCAATTTTGCGCTAATCGATCACTTTGCGCGCGCCACCAATCGGACTCGATTGGCGGTATGTCATTAAAGTCATATCAGCGGTGGCATAGGCGCACAGGCGAGTAGAGGTTAATTTGTTAATTGGTCTATGATGCCACGCTCGATCGATTGGTGGGAGAGGTGCGCGCTGAGAGTTGCCTTTATGCAAATTGGCCTAATGATAGAGGACTGTCAGGTAGCAAGCAGCTCATCGCAATTGGATTATCGCGCTACTCGATGACCCCTGTCATGCAGATGGGCGCGAGCGCGCAACAGTGCTGCAAGCACATCAAATTGAGCAGCCTGGTGCAACTCGCAAACGCTAGGGTTGGCCTCGCCTTGCGCCAATTGGCAAGATTTGGATTTGTTTGCACAAATCGACGCATTGGGTCAGGCAGTGACACACCAACTGGAGTGATGAGCCGGTGGCCCGAAACCTGATCACTTCGACCACTGGCAACCACTCTAATGGCTGGTTTGAATTTCAATGCAGAGCGATGCCTGCAGTCCTGTCCTCCACGGCTCTATCGAGAGACTTGTTATTGATGTTCTGTCCGTTCGTCCATTGGTCTATGCGAGCGAGCTTCTACTTTGCTGTGATGACAAATTGTACTGGATCTCCTTAGAGGCGATCAAGTAGGCAGGAAGCGCCAAATCTCCACTCGCCGACAATTACCCACTCGCACAACAGCGATACTAATAACAATGGAATTTATACCGTCCACCAGGCACCCGGCTGTAGTGAGACCAAAACAATCGAAAGATGATTTTAACTTAATAGTAGTTAAGATGTAATATTGCTCCACCAGTTCACTAGAGACCGAGTGTAGCTTTGGTGTCAGAGCTGAGATTTGTCTCCACCGATAGGCTTCTTAAAAATTATTAACTTTTCTATTTGTGAGTTGGGGAACTATGAGGACAAGGTGCCGGCTGGAATGAGAATGGACCCTCTTAAATCCAACCAACGCTGAACAAGAGTGAGCGAGGATCATATTGATTTCTTATTAGAGTGCTCACTATGGCACGCAGCTCAGAGTCGGGGGAATATGTTGAAAACTTTAAAGTAAGAGCTGGGCGAGACGACGCCGAGTGGACGGCTGTAATTAACAATTGCAATAATCCGAAGACAAGTGCGTTCTGGAGATGCTTTGCTGGGCCGGCGAAACAGACAGAACAAATAACAATAACGTCTGATGATAGAATTGGATTTGTCTCCAGCTGTACTGGGATCTGCACCAGTTCTACTACTCTGCACCACGCAAGAGCACGAATCCAATAACAGTAAAAGGCTATAATAATAAAATAAAAATCAAATCAATGTCTCTCTCATGGTTCAAATTCTAGTTGGTACTCTTTTCAAAATCCGGCTTTAGAGTCATTTGTCGAAGGGCGACTAGTTGGATTCTTGTACGCGCACCGCCTTGCTCAATGGCATCTGCTCGAACGCTCTTCCGCCAGGCGCCAATCTAAATTGGCTTTGTTTGACCCAGTCACTCAAACTCGCCCGATCGGTGGTAATAAGTTGGTGGTACGTCGGCTCGAGATGCAATGCAAACGCCTTCTCGATCCGATCCTTTTCTCGCTTTCTCCGGCTTATTCAAAATTTTCAGCTGGCTCGTTATTCCGGTGGCGGCATTGGCGGTGGTGGTGGCTTAGGCCGAGGCCTGCTTTAAATTGGTTCGCTTCTAGGAGTAGCTCTAATTCGGTCTCGCCACTGGTACAAGCTGCAATTGGATTGACTCATGCTTTCAGCAGCTTGATTCCACTGTCGATCTCAATTCGTATTAAACCGGAATCATTTATTTTTACCATTAATTTGTTTTTCGCTCCCGTTCCTCTGGTCCCGATGACAATTGTCTTTATCTTTAATTTTAAGCTCTGTTTCTGCAAGACACTGACAATCGTGCTTTTTCTCTAGAGCTCATGCGACTTTTAGGTCCGATAAATCATGCTTAGAATTGCAAATTGCCTTTTCGCTGATTTATCAGGAATCGAGCTTGGCTAGGGCAATCGTCGGGTTGGGTATTGAGCCGAGTGGGACTAGATCGACCAGATCGGTGCCGGTGGTTGGATTTGTCTTCTTACTGGATTGTACTGCATTTTCTGTAAAGCACTCCACTAACATCAGATAATTAGGTTTTATATTCTCTTTTCTTTGACCTATGCGCTAACTTTGCGTGTTAGATGTTAACGATGTTCGGTCATTAGTTGGTTGCGTGAATTTTTATGTAGCTTCTATTTGGAACGACTGTTATTTAATCTCTAAAATAGTTCTAGGAGGCAACACACACACACCCACACAGTCACTTTGAAAGAAAGTGTAAGCAGAGTTAAGCAGGAATTTTAATTGAGACAAGGCAACAAAGCCAAATTGAGAAAACGATCGATTGGATCAATTAGAAGCGGCTCACTGCGATGATCAATATACACTGGGAAGCCATTTATCTTATGTTTACAGAGAGCGAGAAGCACGCGGTGAAGGGAGGTCTGTAGCAGTTTGATCGCCGAATGATCTCGCCAATCGAATCGCGTCATGGCTACCATCATTGAGACGTACCTGGAATATAAGTCGATTTGGTGTGTATATATTTATGTGTGTGTGTTTGTGTGTTTGTGCTTGAGACACTGCCTGGCCAAAGATAGGCCTGCTAACAACTCTCTATCATCGAGCTCCGAGCGAACCATTTTGGAATGCCATTTGCCAGCTCGGAATTTTAACAGACCACGGCAACTAGGAACAAAACTTTAATGCCTCATTCGATAGAAATGAATAATTTACATACATGCAGTGGTGGTGGTGCTGAGAGGGGGAAGCAGCCAAGGGGACACGCGGCCATATCAAAGTTTAATTTATTATTTATTTTAATTTATAGCTAATAGCAATCATAACGACGACAATAACCCACACTAGGTGACAGTGTGGAACCGAGCCACAACCGTAGAAGGCTAAGTAACAGCTCAATCCGACTTGGGCTAGCATCCATATTATATTAATTTTATTAGCTTTACAATCAGACGCGAACAGGCATCGTGATTGGTTGTGTATGTGTGTTTCTAACATTCCAAGCCACTGGTCATTTGCATCCGTTATCACATGGTGACCGGTTCGGGAAATGGCGCAGGATTAAATCATACCGAGACCTTCTCTTGGGTGATCACTTGGTTTAATAATGACAATAAATTGTTATACACTTCTAGATAAGCTTCCCATTCCCGGACAAGTTTGTGTTTGTGTTAATTAAAATTCAAAATAGTGATTGTTAAACATTCCTCATGCTTGGATTACATTGCAATGTGGAGAGAGAACTGCCAATAAGCCATCACAACTGTTTTAGCAGATTTGCAAGTGTTTGTCAGTTTGAGGCAAAAAACATTTACAGTTTAAGTTTGAACTGGGGAGAAGGCTTGCGAGTATGGCATGCGTGCCTCGGTGGTGCTTGTACCAGATTAAGATGGTACACTGGAATGGAGTGTACCACTCAATTAGGCAGATTAGTGGCGAGGATGAGACTGAGTGCCGATGGCACCAATCCAGACGGGTCTTGTCAAGCAAGCCAACGCCGAGCATGTGGTGAGCGAGGGCGCACCACACTAATCTCCCTTCACAGCAGCCATCGGTCTCAGCAGCTCATGTCTCTTATGAGCTATTTGTATTTAATTTAATGAATTAAGGTGGATTAGACGCGCAAAGCAGCACCGAGTGGGAGAGGGACAAGACGCGAGCACATAAAGATTAATGTTGCTTGATTGGAGCTATTCGGGGGCAAGCAGAGAATGTAGTGTGTGCGATCACTACGAACAAGGCCCGCACGGTATGCCACTCGCGATCGGGGCGTTCGGATCGCATTTCGCCTTGCTATCTCTTTGGTTCTCTCTCCCTTGTTGATGCTAATCGCACTGATTAGTGCTTGCGACGCTCTCTTTGCTCGATACCACTCCGTCCGAGAGTGCTATTGTTATTAATATCATTATTGTATTAATACTGTCATTAATACGCACCACTCGCAGTGTTAGTGTCATAGCGTGCTGCCACTCTTACTCTTAATTTTGTTTTGTATTCCTTCTTCTTGCACTGGATCCCATGTCTGAAGCAAGTCCACGAGAGCTTTTATTGAAATCTTAGCATTAAACAGTGGAAATTTTATTACTTTGCTATTACTATTATCACTCGACTCGACTCTGTTTGGTTATTAGTTACAAATCGTTCTCGTTGTCGCATCGCTTGGCCCTTCAATAGATCTTGATGCTGTATTGTCTCTGGCTCACGATGCTAATAGATTCAATGCGTGTCTGTATGTGTGTTTGCTAATGAATTATCATTAGTTATCTGGTGAGCTATGTTCGGGCACTAATGCCTACTTCTTTCAGTGAGATTGCTTTCCCGGCAGTACTAATACATAATAAAGATTTACTGGTCACTCTTAGCCATTACTACTATCGAGATGCTCCGAACGAGCCGGCCAGACAGTGGATTAAGTTTTCTCTGTTATCGATTCTAGAGATTTGCTCTCTATTTGCATGTCCATGCATCTGGTTAATGCTTTGCTCAGTACCATTATCATCGGATTAGATCGTCTAGTTGGACTTTTAGCCGGCTTAATTGTGTGTTGAAGTGACCTGTGACTGCATTCCCGTTCGTGTCACGGAAAAGTGTTAGAGCGTGCAGGAAGTGAAGCTTGTCACCTCTTGTTTGCCCAATTGCTTGGATGATGTATTCGAAGGCAGAGGTTACAGCGATGAATATTTATGACTACGGTTAGTGCGATCTCGCGCACGATCTAAGTGCCGAAACTGGCTCAATTAGCGCAAGGCATGGGCATGGGTATGATTGATAGCAGATTGAGTTGTGGCTCGAGTGGGGTGTTCCGCCAACCAGATCGGCTTGTGGTCTGCCAGGGCCCAGTGCCTAGCGTGATGTGACTTGCCTAATGGCTCGATCTCACGATCAACCGCTCGACCTGGTCCGTGTACTCAATCACTCTCGTCTCTTTGTCTCCTACTTGTACTGTGTGAACCAGAACTTGTTTCACTCTGATTGACGATGCAGCCTAATGCAATGATTCACTCAGTGACCAGTTCATGTGTGCTGGGACAATAATTGGTCGTAATTGAGTCTATTACAATCTGCTTTTATTAGCCAGCCACCAAAGTATCGCCAATACAGTGGCCAAGCACACCGGCGGAAAACTTTTAATTTATTTTCATTAAAACTATCTATTTCTTTCATTCTCGAAATTTGTCGATTTTCATTGAGTTGTAGCACTGATGGGTATTATTGACCTCGCGCATCACGGGAGGTCGAGCAGCACATCTGAGTATCAATACTGATTAGTGAGTTCAGATGATCGGGCATGCACTCCGTGAGTGGTGTCCGGGTCCAGTCAGATGAGAATCGCCACTCGGTGCTCCAGTTAACGACACTGGTTTCCTTAATGGATACTCCCGCGCTCTCGCTCTGTTTGCTTCGTCTCTCGCAGAACATGACTCGTCTGATCGGTAGCTTGTAATTAATAACAATTACACTAGATTGATTTAGTGATTTTCTCAGTGCCACTGCCGCTCCGGCACCGCATCTCTTCTCCGAGGTAGGGTGGTCACTGTACTTTTCTCAGTGATGGTGTCAGTACCAGACTCTCGCGACAATTAAAGCTTAAATCTGGCTTAAAGATAGCAAATCATACTCTCAGACGAAAAAATTTGAATGAAATATCTTGTCTTGGTAGCGCGAATCTAAATCGATCGATTATTTATGATGCATGGTTTTATGTTATGTCTCGTGTCTGTGCCCCTGTCTAGATTCCCTTGAGAACGATAATAGCTTGGACATTTTGTTGTCGCACCGAGTGTGAGTGGTTTTATTTAGTACGCCTTGGTCTCACAGACAGAGGCATCGATTGGGTGGCAGGCTCGCGATCTGTACGTCTTAAAGGGGGATAATGCATGCCACCGCGCGCCATGTGTCCACTCTGTCAATCTCCAATGGTCCGACTCGACTCCACTGACTCGTCTGACACGGCCACAATTGATACGGCAGCATCCACTGCCACTCTGACACATTAAGAATTTAATAAGTGGGCTTGTCTCAGGGCTGGATGACAGATTTTTTGTTCTACTCACGGCCCGGCTCGATAGTCGAACCGATTCCTATTATCGTTTTTTCAGTCTCTTGCCTTATCTCCAGTGTTGGCTTGCAACAAATCAGTCAAAGCAACGAGTCATATGTAAATGCGATACGCGTTGGTCAGTTCGTCTCTTCGATCGAGCTGTAATTGTCACTGTTGGTTAGACTGGCTCGAGTGCTGCGCTCTGTCAGTATCGAGTGGCCCTCACCCGATGAATATGCCACTCGCGGTGAATTGATGTCAAGCCCTGAATTGGTTTTCTATTATATTCCCTCGCTGGCACTGGTGGCAAGAAGCACTGCCATATTTGGCCTGATGACGCTGCCGCCACCACACTAATGCATCACTTTCACTGGTGGTGTGATGTTTTCAAAAGCCAGACACCGATTGGACTAGTGTGGTGCGCGCTTTGTACTCGCGCCCTTCTGACCCAACTTGCCGAGTGATGCCTTGCGGCTAATGCTCTTGTCCTCCGGCTTCGTTAGATCGAACTTTTAATTGTACTGGCCCAAACCCTTTCACTAAATGGGCCCGAGAGCGAGTTGGCGACCAGTGCCCGCCGTTAGACGGCGCCATTGCATGTCTACAAATCTGCATTTAGCACGATTTGTGCGCACTAATGTCATTTCCTTTCCATTTGGAGCCTTACTGGCGAAGCACATTTGCAAACCTGGTAGAGAGAGAGAG